>JAJOOF010008621.1:0-12264 GCA_029582545.1 Solanum lignicaule | reverse complement strand
TGCTTCGTTGTAACAAATCAATTTTGTACTAGATCTTGCGAGAGCTTCTCATAAAACCTTCTAAGAGTGTACTTCTTTTCAGATCATAAAAGTTCTCTGAAGCATACAAAACAAATCAATCTTCGCTATGATTTTCCCACAACGACTAAGCACTACATAATCACACTTTCATGATCTTGAGTCTTAATATTTTCTTCAAAATCTTTCGATATTGAAATATTAACAATTCATGTAGTGTTCTTCAATTTGCTCAACATCACTTCCACTACTTGAGGTAGTAGTTTTCTTATGTCTAGCAACGTTTCTCCCACTACTTAAATGCAATGGAACGTCATTTCTGACATACCGATTAGATGTTTTTGAGCGTCTGAATTTATAATTGACTTATTTGTTATTTCTTTGTTCAATTCCTATAAAACTAGTTTACTTCTAGGAACATGGTTTACTACTTTTCTAGAAATCAGACAGTTGTGTTAACAATTGTCTTATTTTCTTTAGGGCACTATAATAAACCTTCTTTCATTCTTTAGGATATCTAATTAACACACATTCCGTTCTTAATTCCAATTTTCTTATTCTCCCACTCAGCACATGTGCTGAACAATCCTATATCTAAACATGTCACAGATTAGACTTACGTCAAATCCAACTAGTTTTATAGTTGTTCAAGGTACTGATTTGAAAGAAATTGAATTCAGAATGTGATATGTAGTTACTAGAACCTATCCCAAAAGAAACAAAATAACTAATAATAAGTCAATAATTAATCTTATCATCTTCATAAGAGTCTACTTCTTTTATCTTCTACACCAATCTATTATAGAGTGTCTGGTGTAGACAGTTGAAATGCAATTATTCTATAAGATAAGTGACTTATGAGCTCTGCAGAGAGGTTTACGTCACTACAATCAGATTGCAGTGACTTTATATAATTTTCATGATGCTATTTTCATGTGTCTTAAATATTTTGAGTTTATCAAGACATTTAGACTTACAAAACATCAAAAAATATATCCATATCATGAGTAGCCTCCTTGAAAACTCAGAATACTCAAATTCACCTCTTGCCCAAATGCTCATTTATTACACAAATCAAAATAGATTAATTATAACTTATCACTGCCACTTTTTCCTTTTCTAAGAGGAAAGGTCTCTTAGTCACTTTTTCTTCTAAACAAGACTCACATGTTGATAGTGACTTCACTTTCAATGAACCGTTATGTTCATCCATTAACCAACCTTGAAATTCTATTCAGAATAAATGATTTAGACACTAATGTACAAATAAGTTTCATTCAATTTAAAAGATATTTTCCCTAATGAGACAGATTAATATAATTCAATTCATGAGAAATAATACTTATAAAAGAATCACGCATCAATATGCCACAAGAAATAAAATATTCATCAAACTCAATGATAGGAGAGTTACAAATAAATATATCAAATATTCATCTCTTATCTAGTTATAAACTGAAAACAATTCCTTCTAACATAAGGTATATGTACAATGCATTCTTTGAATTAATATCTTATCTCTACCAAAAGAAAAGCTTAAGTAGTATCAAGTGGGTGCATAAAGTCTATTGAGAATATGAGATATAATACATTAAATAGATCATAATATTTCGAATAATCCCAAATAACAAAATTCAGGGCTCATTTATACATATATATCCATGCATCTTGAATAGCCAATCGATGGGATTGGAGAACTACTCATGCAATACACATGTACAATGACCGATTATTCACTCCATAAACTTATACAGACCTAACTCAGATGGAGAGTCTACTGTTAGTTTAAGTCAAGTGAAAATCCTCTACTTACATTGATCCAATCCTATATTACTCAGTTTAGGAGAGTTAATACAGATTATCAAAACTAGACGATTAAATACATAGTGACTTGTATCAATTTCATCCGATAGGGAGGAAGGTCTAAGCCAGCACATAAAATTAATACTTCACTACTATTTAATCAAATATGACCAAAAACTCATATAACGATCCAAAAAAATTTAGTTTCTTACTAGGTCGTTCTTATGAATCTACCAAATTCCAGATCAATCAGAGTTTTTTTTTTTTCGAATTTCAAAACTATGATCAATTTGATTGAAAACGTTGTTTGGCCAAAATAGAATTTAAGATTTTCCCGCTCAGTAATTCTTATCATAGATCATCATTTTGTGAAATAGATACACGAATTAAGAATAAAGAACGAAATTCTAAAATTCCAAAAGAAAAACATGTGTATGTATACATTGAATATTAAAATTCAAAAACACACCTCATAGATATCAATGCATCTTGAACAATAAATTTGATGAAAAAATGACTACTCATGCAACATACATACGTGGTGTCAGATATTCACTTCAACAAATTTAGAACAAAAGCTAACTCAGATGGAGAGTATATGTTATTTTTAGTCAAGTGAATATCATTATCCCTAGATCCATTGATCCAATCAAATATTACTCAGTTTAGGAGAGTCAATACAGATAATCAAAACTAGAGATTAAACTTTAATGACTTGTATTAATTTCATCCGTTATGGAGGAAGGTCTAAGCCAACACATGAACTTAATACTTCACTAAAATTTAGTCATGAAGACCATAGAGAACAAACTCTATCACCACTATATATCATAGTTGAGTAATTTTTCAGTAAAATTAATTTTTCAAGATACAAAAATTATCAAAAAAAAAATCATCTAAACGACCTCAAATTACCAAATCACTGCATAACAATGAGTATTTTAAATTTGATCGTTTCTGATGAACCTACCGAATTTCAGATCAATTGGAGTTCAAAAATAATATTTATCTCCAAAGCTATGATCAAATTCAGATTCAAACAATTTGAGGAAAAATGAACAGATCTACATCCTTATCATATTCAATTTATGTTAACTCATCACGTGTAATCATGTACCACATATAACATAAATAAAACCAATATAAAGGATGTCATTCATACCAAATCACATTTTAATTTCAAAGAACAACTTTAAAATCATTTTAACGACCTCAAAGAATCATAACTACATAGCAATGAGTACTTCTTACTAGGCCGTTATCAATGAACTTACCAAATTTCAGGTCAATTGGAGCATATAAAGAATCTTTATTTTCAAAGCTATGACCAAATTAAAATTAAAGTAATTTAAGTATCTTTAGGAATTAAAACAATATGACATACATTCTTATCACATATCAATTCATGTTAAATAACCATGTGTAATTATGTTCCAAATTTAACATAAACATAATTAACATAAAGAATGATCTTATCATATTCAAATCAAATTTTAATCCGACAAACTATCTAAAACCATCGAACTGATCTTCGATGGAACCATCAAATTTCAAGTCAATCAAAGATCACAAAAATTCATAACCTTCAAACTATGACCAAATTTGAAAATTAACCATTTTAGGCATAGTCAAAGATTAAAATAACATGATTCAAAATTTCATTCTCTTTTAATAATTATCTCATGAGCATAAGGCATACATTGTGTCATGTCTTTCGGTTAAGACACACAACTAACTTTTTTACAACATATTGTTCTCTCAATTAATATACTTGAGAATTCAAGATATTATATTTCTCCCTTTAAACCGGTGAAAATCTTTAATATCTCTTCTCATAAATTAATTTAAGTGTTACTAGTATCTAAAGGTAAATCTCCTTTCGAGTAAACAAACCTTTACTAGTATACATTTGTGAAGAACAATCCATACATGATACATTGAGGATATTCTAACGACTCAAATAAATAGACCACTTTCATAAATTCTATTTATTTATCATAATTCTCAATTCATATATCGACATAAACTCACATATATAAAACTTTGAGAATTTCTCGATGATCTCAAATAAATAAAACATTTAATTGCAACATTATTTATTGATCACAAACTCTCAATTTATATACTCATAAATAATACACGTATGAGAAAGGTTAATGCCGTGTTACAAAGACAATGACCAAATAATTGAAAGAATTGATTATTGGCCAATCCAAAAGAATGAGCACATGCAGTTAATTGTAGTATCAATTGTTTGGCAAAAAAAAATTAAATTAAATTAAACATTCACTTTGCCAAAAAATATTACTATGAAAAACCGGTGATGTCCTACGGTACCACTGTAGCCGCCGACACATGCAATATAACAAACAGTCACCAGCCAATCAACAAATATTAATTACCAAAAGAATCAAGAAAAAACAGTGCTGAAAATTGGAGTCTTTAATTCTTATGCAAAACTTAATTTGCAGACGTCACAATGTTCAATACTCCGATTTCTTCTCTTCTTTTAATTCTTTTTAACTTTGCAATGCAATATAACTCAACTTGCAATAATTAAAAAAAACTTTAATATTGGTTGACATATGCAATCATCGTGATATACCACAATTATAAACAATTAGTAATTAAACATAATTGAATTCGGCTATACACTGAACTCACGTAAAAATTGCATATTAATGTATGTATCGAAAACATATACATACATATATATCATGTTATCTAATAAGATGTAAGCGTGGCTCTTGATGCCAATTGTTGGAAAACTATATGCACAGCGGAAGCATACTTGAATCTTACTGCTTACATGAATAATAGATAACCAAATCGTTTATGCTAGAACACATAAACTTGTTGAATTTAATTCGATAAATACCTCTTGAAGCGTGAGAAAATACCTTCAAGCGAATCCCCAAGTTAGACGGACCTTCAAGCGAATCCACAAGATAGACAACAACTATGGTCTTCTACAGTGATCCCAAGTTCACATCTGAACTCTCTCAATACTTGGGTGGGCAAGTATCGAATAGAAAACTAATTTCATCTTTTTCTAGGTTAGGAGAATCTCTATTTATAGAGATTTCTTCCCCAATCCAAAAAGGAGAAGAAAACCCAGTTTTCTTGAAAAACAAGAAAACATACGCCTACTCCTTTTCCCCCTAAGAAATAGGATTCCGAGTTCTAGTTAAATATGGGCACTGGAGTGACCACATAATTAATTACAGATGCTTCCTATTATGGAAATAATTCCAAATAATTAATTTCAATTATTCTTACCATAATAAATTACAAATCATTCCACTAGAAATTCACAATTGCACTCCTCTATTTATATTTCGTAATTCCCCATTAAACACTTATGTAATTCCCCATGTTAAGATTTCAGATACTAATCAATAAATTAAATAACTGGCGAATTTAACTTAATGATTAATTTCCTTTAGAGCACTACTTAACTTATTTCATGTGTCGGATTCATAAATCCACTTTCAAGGTTTGACACGATGAAAACTTATAAGTTTCTCAAAAAGACATATCAATCAATCTCTATAACGAGACGTGGATTCCATCAACTAACTTATTATTTCACCAATATATATTATTATCATCCAACTTACCAGGCATATTGACCCATCTCAGAATCTCACCTTTTAATAAATCAAAACGATAATTAATATATACAGATCATAATAGTTATATGAGGATTAAGAATATAAGTACATTTAATAGTTTAGAGAATATGTTTTGTCAGTCAGTCTAAAACAACTATCTCTACTCGGTCCCGTTCAATACATACAAAATGCACTAGCACAAGAAGTTGGAACTAGACCGTTCCCATAATCAAGATAAATTACAATCGTACCGATGGCATGTCCAATTTCCATCCTAGATTGTGAACAAAAAATTTATACTTATAAGAATCGATGATTTAATCCTCTGTGTATAAGCTAAAACTCTACACACTAAATCATCTACTATATAAGTAAACAGACACCATAAACGAATATATGATCTATTAAAATTGAACAAATATTTATTTTATAATAAATATTATTTCTTAACACATGGTTAATAGTATATATCCCAACAATCTCCCACTTAGACTTTTAACAATCACAATTGTTATAATGTACTATATCTAAATGCATTGTTAATAGTATATACCCTAACAATCTCTCACTTAGATATTTAATCTTGAAAATTGTTAGAATACTATGTCTAAACACATGATTAATAGTATATACCCTAACACTGTCTCCCTCCACCAAAAAAGTTATAGATTTTGAGGAGACAAAGTCAGGATCAAGAGTTTTTTTCTCTCAACTCGTTGACTTCTTGGCTCTATATGAGGATTGTCACTTTTCCTATTATTACAAGAATTTCGGACATTTTTTCCTCATCGAGACTACTTTTACTTGCTTTAGTCAACTTTTACACAATAATGTCATTCAAAAAATTATTTTCTAAAAATTCAACATGAATAGATTCTACAATAACATTAGGCTCTAGATCAAGTAATCTATATGCTTTCGAATATTGTGCATATCCTACAAACATATTTTTTATTCCTCTAGGACCCAACTTTGTTTGTTTATGGTTAAAAACTCTATAGAAATATAAGCACCACATCATCACTTCAAAGAACTGTGGAACATGCATAAATATGGAAGAAGACGTTCCTCACATATTCTCAAAATGCAACATTGCAAACCACATCTGGGGGAAATACAATATAACTATAAGTGATCAGAACTTTCACGAAACCATCCACGATCTTTGTACTTCAAAAAACCTTACTACTATAAACAATCATCAAAAGGTGCCTACTGCTATTATTACTTCAGTCATTCTTTGGAATATCTGGAAAATAAGAAATACAAAGTGCTTTAAAAAACAAGATATTAGTAGACATGACAGTACCATATTTAATATAAATTTCCAAGCTCTTGAATATTATCACCTCACAAATAGCGCTGGCAAAATAATTCAAAGGCATATGGCCCCGGTACTCTGGCACCGACCCCCAGAAGGAACCATAAAATTGAACGTTGATGGTTCTTTCGAACAAAACACCACTAATGGTGGCACAGGAGGAATTCTAAGAGACCATCTAGGAAATTGGATCGCGGGATTTTCATGCAAAGTTAAAGAGGTAAATGCCCATTATGCAGAGATTCTTGCTTTACTTCATGGCCTGTCCTTGGCAAAAAGATTAAATATTAACCGCTTTCACGTGGAAACTGACTCACAAGTATTAATCAATAATATAAAAAGCAATACGCGCATATACTCACATATTTATGATGATTGCAGGTCACTACTGAATCAACTGGAGGTAACATCGATGGAGCACATAATATGGGACTTGGGCAACCCCTAGTTTTTGAAGCATCTCCTTCGTTCATAGCCTCCTCTCTTGAAAGAGATGCTATAGGAACTAATTCGTCTAGATTAGTTCCTCTTTTGTACGGATAAACCTTTATTATTATTATTAAATAAAATTCTTCCATTATTAAGCAAAAAAAATAAAAAATGCACCCCCTCACTTTAAAATAAGAGATATTTGATTTTCTACCATTAGGGAGTTCATAAGCGGAAACATGTATACTTTTTTAAGGTACTCTATATAATATATGACAACCTGTATGTAGAACTTCACCCCCACAAATTGTGTGGTAAGTGAGAATTTAACAACATAGAGTTAATTATATCTACTAGAGATCTATTTTTTTCTTTCAGTCAATTTATTTTGTTGAGATGTATAAGGAGCACTAGTTTGATGATAATACCTTGATCTTCAGAAAACTTGTTAAATTTACTGGAAAAGTATTTTCCTCCTCTATCATTTTGAAGAATTTTTATTTTTCTAGTCTTTTGATTTTCCACAACTGATTTATATTTCTTAAACTTTTGAAAAACTTCATCTTTTGTTCTAAGGAGATAAACATGTGTAAATCTAGAGAACTCATCAATAAAAGTAATGAAGTATCTTTTGTCTCCTCTAGTTAATTAATTCTCCATTTAATTCACATAAGTCAGAATGCACTAAATGTAACATTTCTATAAATCTTTCAACTTTATGAAAAGACTTCTTGGTCATTTTTGCTTGTATACATATTTCACACTTTCCTCTATGTTCAGATTTACTGTTAATTTATCCATTTTTGGACATAATTTAAAGAATCAAAATTTAAATGTCCTAATCTTTCATGTCATCAATAAGAATCTAACACAACAATATAAGTAGAAGCATCATTTATTGCATTAACACTTAACACTGATATTCTTTTCCTAAAAATAGACCACTTGTTAGACACAATTACATGATCAAACTTAATTGCAATCTTAAATCCCCTTTTAGAAATTAAACTAGCAGAAATTAAGTTATTTCTCATATCTGAAACATGGTACTCATTTACAAGAGTTAGCTTCTGTCCTATGTGAAATTCATCTCAATTGTTCCTTTTCTTGAAATTTGGACAGGATCATGGTTGCCCATTAACACCTTTTCAGAATATTTTACTTTTGAATAGGTCTTGAACATATTCTTGCCATGACATATATGAATTGTTGCACAACAATTTAACAACCAATCTTGATTCTTTATGGTTGTACCAGCCATATCAATTTGAGTACATCATATAGACGATCAATCAATGTATTCAAAATATGACCTCGGCAAAGTAGTTCATCTTCTTCACATTTCTTCCTCTGTATTTTGACTTCATTAGTATCATCCGGGGTAGACTCTGGGAGTGCAACTAATAGTGAATTAAGTACATAAAATATCTTCAATGCAGTGAGCAAGATATTCATTTTGTCATTCCAACGAGTGAAGTTTGATCCATCTAAAGGATCTAGTTTGATAATGTTATTTGAATTCTCAATAGAAGACAATATTTTCTCCATGGATAAATAACTCTTGAAAATTGTTAGAAGAAAAACAACAGAGAAATTAAAGTTTTGAGGCATGAAAAATCACTATTTTCAATAGTTATTGCATGTATACTTTTTAAGGGATGACAAGCAATTCTACATATATACAAATTTGATAAGGATACTTTTCATGAATAGTCACTCCTTTTCTGAATAGGCGCAACCTTTAGTGACTCCCTTTCTGAACAGACATAACATTTGATTTAGTTAAAAATTAAATATTAAATTCATATTGTTCAAAATAAAATTTTAAATTAAGTAAAGATAGATAGATATATATATATATATATTTAATTATAGGGAAGCTTTCAGAACAACAAACATTAGGCCTTAAATAGGAGTCCTTAGCTATAGTATCACTAATTACAATTCGCAATTACACTTTGATTTGCTAAGCATTTGTATTCATTATATTTTTCGCTAATTTCGGAGAAAATACAAATACAAATACAAATTGATTTGTTACAAAATGAATACATATTAGGATGAGAGAGGCGAGCGAGATCGAGAGAGAGAGGGGAGAGAATGATCTATACATGTTGTCTACGTTGTATAACGAATACAATTGATACAAAATACATAATACAAATACAGTTGAATACAAATTTAATTTTCAAATACAATCGATATAAAATACAAATCTCTCACATATATTTGATTGGATACAATTAATACATAATATAGAGAGGATGAATGAATACAAATTGATACAAAATACAAAAAAAAAAAAGGTTTTTTGAATACAATTGATATAAAATATAAAACTCTCACCTATATTTGATTGAATACAATTGATACATAATGCATTTGAATGGATTTCTTCTTATTGGCAGTGGCGAAAGGGAGTGGGGGAGGGGGGGGGGGTAATTTTTTGAGTAAATTTTAGGTTTAGCAAACATAAAAATCATAATTGTATGCTATAGCTATAGTTTGTATAATTGCGCTCCATAACAAACTTTATGTTTTTTATGCCTATTAATCTGTATATTTCGGTATACATATACATAAAAAATATGTATTTGGGTCTATTTGTATATTTCAGTATACAAATGGGTGCTGCATTGTATATTTCGCTATACAAATGGTCTTGCATTTGTATATTTTGGTATACAAATGGGTCCTGCATTTGTATATTTTGATCTATTTGTATATTTCGATATACAAATGGGATGGCAAAAAACATGGAATGTTTGCTGTGAATTACAAATAAAAGAAACTATGGCTATATCATTTAATTTGAATTAATAATTTGTTATTTCATACAATTTTTCCTAATTTTTTTGCTATAAAAACAACATTATTGATCCTATGGGCTTAAAAAGTATTGTTGGCCCATTGTCAGCATTTCTCCATTCCAATACATGAAAGGGATAATTTGTTGATCCTATGGGATATGAAAGTCCTCCTTTATGAATTGTAGCCACAATTTAGGGCTTACTTTTTGGATTTATACATAAACACACACGAGTTTTATAATAATTATTTTTTTTTCAAAATGTATAAAGAAGAGACATGGGTGAATATGCTCATTAATGCACGTAACTTGTTTTGGGGTTCCTTGTTTCAGGATAATCTTTTGGATCCTACGAGTTCATAGCATGTGCTGCATTTTGACTTTTAGCACTATTTTATAATTATAAGCCAATTAGCCTTCTATATAGGGTTTGTTACATGCATTTTATAATTAGATTATTTTGTTTTATATTGAAATTTCATTATAAAGAATATGTGCAATCGTTATCATACATGTCCATGTTTGTTTGTTCGTTAATTTTGCAAGTCTTAGGTTCGCTAAGTGGCGAATTGTTTAATCGAATTCAATAGTTTTGATGTAAATTTTGTATTTGTTTTAAAAAAATTACTTAATATTTATAAATAATTTATCAAAAATACAGTGACTTTTATCTTCTTTTTTAGAATTTAGAATTTGTGTTAAGCTTAAATATTTAGTTCCGCCTCAGCAATTTGGAACACATGATGTGAGCTACTATATAGGGTATAAGTTATAAGTACTTGTTGACTTATTTATGAGTTTGTTAATTAAATACAAAAAAATACTTATAATAACTGTTTATAAAAGACAAAATGAATTAATAATCACAAGTGATCATCCCCCAATATATAATTTTTTAATTTGTAAGCCGTTTTGATTTGACTTTCATTCCTAGTATTTATTTAGTTATTTATTATTTTTACAAGTTTAGGAGAAGGGAAAGGGAAATGGAAGAATATTACATTGAGAAGAATGGAGCCGTCACCAATAAAACGAAATTTAGATAGTCAATTAATTGCCCGTTTGGATTGACTTATTTTATAAGCTTTTAAGTCAAAATAGTTTTTAAGCAGTTTTGAAGTGTTTGGATAAAGTTAAAAGTGTTTATAAGCACTTATTTTAAAGCCAAAATAACAAAAATAAGTCAAAAGCATAAGTTAGAAATCCTAACTTATGACTTTTGACTTATAAGTCATATGCCAAAAGTCAATCCAAACATGCCCTAACTGAGCTATTATGATTCTCCACATTTATATTTAAAGCAACCTTTGCAAAATAAAATCCCCTCCATTCATTTAGTTCATCTATTTCCTTGTAATTAAAGTTACTTTAAAATAACTTTAGAAGAATTTTTAGTATATTTAATTGAAAACATACATATTAAGCATTTAATTTTATCCAAACACAAAAAAAAATATTTAAAAATTAATTTCAAGATTATATTCATTTTCCACCCATGATCAATCAGCTAAATCAAAAAGGCTCGAGGTGAAATATCATTTATTTATGGGAAAGTTACATAATGTAGTCCAAGTGTTTTGTCTTTCTTGTATATAACTATATTTTTTAAAACGTTACACAGTATATTATATCAATAGTATATTTGAGTTTTCTCACTCATCAAATATAACCATTTTGTTTTGTATATTTGTATAAATAGTAATTTCTCTCTCTCCGTCTTTACAGCCTCTCTTCTTTTTAGCCTTTTTCTTGTATTTTATTTTATATTTGATGGTATATTTGTTGTTTTTCATCACTCCCTCTCCCCCTCTCTCTCTATCTCTCTATCTCTCTTCCTTTATAATTGTATAGTTATGTTTTTTCTCTCTCCCTCTCTTAGTGCCTTTCTCATCTTTTTTTAAAATAAATAAAAACTTTTTCTTCTTTACTTTAGATTTTCTTTTTCATATATTTTGCTTGTTGTTTGTTTTTTTAATCAATGATACATTTTCTCTATCATTCACTCTACCTCTATAGTTAATTTTCTTGAAATTGTACATAATGACAAACTATTAATTCAAATTAAATGGTATAATCACACTTTGATTTAATTGTGTCCTGTAGCAAACTGTTTGGCAGCGCCTCTCTCCCTCAAACTCTCGCTCGCCACTCTCCTCTCTCGCTCACTCCCTCTGTGCTCGCCTCTCTCGCTTTATACAACAGAAGTGTATAAATTGCGTTTCTGATTGTATAAAGCGAGAGAAAATTGTATATACACATGCAAATACATA
>JAJOOF010008620.1:0-17759 GCA_029582545.1 Solanum lignicaule | reverse complement strand
TGTGTGGCGAGTGACCATCAATATAGTATTTTCAAGGCCTACCACCCCCTTGGAGAGGCGAAAGAGGTACAAACCCCTCAATGTGGTTACCCGGGCCTACCACCCCCCGAGCTAGGGACCAAGGTACAAAACCCTCAATATAGTTATACGGGCCTACTACCCCCCGTACTAGGCAACCAAGGTACCAACCCCTCGATACGGTTACCCGGGCCTACAACCCCCCGAGCTAGGCTTGATCGACTCACAACACTTATATAGAGAAAATCATATACATGTGTCCATTTCATCATCATTTCAGTAATTATATAACCATCCGACTCATATGACGTACATTGGACCTTCCATTTCCTAAGAATTCTATAAATGCTTCTAAGTTTGAAAAATGTCTTCTTGTGTGGATTTTTGCTTGAAATGTTGAAGATTTGAACCTCTTTGATCTCACTGTTGGTTGTTGCCCGATTGGAATGTTGGAACACTCAGAATGATTTTCTTTATGGTAATATAGAGTTGCTGTTTTCTTTGTGATAAAGTGTGTTGTTGATATAGTTCAAATCGTGACTTTATCTCATCTTGTTTTAATTTCTTGGCCCCTTCAGTTACTGCCCTGTCTTCTAGCACTGTTGTATTCGTAACGAATATTGAATTGATCTTAACATTAATTCGCTGCTCTACTGATTTTATTTACTGTTTTTGTTGAAAGTTTGAAAGAATTTTTCACTGTCTAGTTTATTTACTTTTCATATGAGATTTCTCTTAGGTTCGGAACTATATATAGTGTTTGCTTACTATCTGTAGCAATGAAGTATGATTTTAATGAGCTTGGTTTATACTTGTTCTAATTATGTTGCTTTTCTTGTTTTGCTACCTACATGGCTTTCCCGTTTCTTCATTTTTGATCTATTCTCACTGTTTCATTATTTCATTTGTGTTTAGTTTGTTCAAAACAAGATGATTAATAGTCTAGAAACTATTCATGCTTATCTTTGAGTGTGGTCACTGTGATAGGTATTATGGTTTGGCATTAAATGGTCATAATAACATTCATTGATTTCAACTCTGTCTCTTAAGAGATTTTATTTCTACTAGTGTATAATTCATGATCTTGGTTTACTTCTCTCTTTAAATATCCTATATTTTTTTCTAAATCAGTCTGTACTTGGTTTTCCCGCTTGAAATTTTTTAAATTGAATGAGTATGTTAGTATTGTTCACTGCATCAGTGATTCCATCATAGTGTCATAATTATCCATTTCATTTGGAAGTTGAACGAAAAATCATGTTCGGTTCAGTTATGAAAGTATTCGACCTAATCCCCTATATAAATACCCTTATCGTCTTCACTGTTAAAGAGGGATTTGGACTATCGAAAAACACAGAATTCTTCATCGAGAAATAGGGGTCTTAAAAGAGCATTTCAAGTTTAAGAATTTTCTTAGAGGAAAATGTCATCTTCTACTAGTGAGAAGTTTTTAAGCTCGTTTATGTAGAAATTTATTTAAGATTTTTGTTTCTTTATTCGATGCATCTATTCTTCCTTTTAAGTGTTTTCGATATTGGTTAAACATATGTATTGCTTATGTTGCTATTGTCTAGTTGTTATGCTTATAAGTTTGAAAAATGTCTTCTCGTGAGGGGTTTTTGCTTGAAATGTTGAAGATTTGAACGTCTTTGATCTCACTGTTGGTTGCTGCCCGATTGTAATGTTGGAATGTCGTACTGATCTCCTCCCTCACCCTGAATGATTTTCTTAATGGTGATATAGAGTTGCTATTTTAATATTCGAATATAGCTAAATGTTATCTTCCTTTGTGATAAAGCTCGTTGTTGATATAGTTCGAATCGTGACTCCTTCTCATCTTCATTTAATTTCTTGGCCCTTTTAGTTGCCGCCCTGCCTTCTAGCATTGTTGTATTGCTAATAAATATCGAATTGATCTTAACATTAGTTTGTTGCTCTACTGATTTTATTTACTATTTTTGTTGAAAGTATGAAAGAATTTTTCACCGTCTAGTTTATCTACTGTTCATATGAGATTTCTCTTAGGATCCGAAGCATATATAGTGTTTGCTTACCATATGTAGCAATGAAGTATGATTTTGATGAGCCTAGTTTATACTTGTTCTAATTATGTTGCTTGTATACTTCTAATAATAGTCTTTAATCAATTTCCTTTTCTTGTTTGGCTACCTAAATGGCTTTCCTGTTTCTTCATTTTTGATCTATTCTCACTGTTTCATCATTTCATTTGTGTTTAGTTTGTTCAAAATAGGATGATTAATAGTCTAGAAATTATTCATGCTTATCTTTGAGTGTGTTCACTGTGATAGGTATTATGGTTTGGCATTAAATAGTCATAATAACATTCGTTGATTTCAACTTTGTCTCTTAAGCGATCTTATTTCTTCTTGTGTATAATTCATGATCTTGATTTAGTTCTCTCTTTAAATACCCTATTTTTGTTCTAAATCAGTCTACACTTGGTTTTCCTGTTTGAGTTTTTAAAAATTGAATGAGTATGTTAACTATACAGGAACACGCGTTAACTATTACACCGCCAAACAATAAGTACGATTAGGACATTGTACTCAAGTTCATCAGAATTTTCGGCCAGCTCTCGGCTGCTCTGGTATGTATCTTCCTCCCTTGTTAATTTACTTTTTCTCTAGCCTATCTGCTTCAGTTTTGCTGATTCATCGTGCTTGAGTACGATATTTTTGGGTTGAATTTCCGGTAATTGAGTGTGAAGTATGCTTCTTTGTGAAAGTTATCACTGAATAACTGCAGTTCTTTCTTATTTTGGCCTTTTGGTTGACGAATTAGGGCTTAAAACTTGTACAAATTCTTCCGTGAAGTATATCAACTTTAGATTTTAAAGAAATTTCTTGAATATTGGATGTGATGAGGTCTTCAATGGTAGAATTGAAAAAGGTAATGGGATTAGCAACTTATTTGTATGGTATTTAGTGATTGATAAAACCTTTTGTGCTGGTAGCACTGCTTTAAAAGGCTTCTTGGCGCTAGGCGAGTCTCAGTGGTAGAGCTTGTCTCACGAGGCCTATGCCCAAATGTTTGACTGTTTAGTCCAGAATGTTGGAAGTAACATCACGTTCTACCTACATTCAAGTGCAAAAAATTACGATTACAACTTTCTAATTTTTGGCTAAAAAAAGGCTACATAGGAAATGACTTCGATCTTTACGACAAAATAAACAGTAACTACGTTAAAAACTAATTACATAAAGTACTTTCAAATGCTAACGTAGGAGCCTGCATCATTCATCTTCTTTTGGACCCATTTGTTTACTAATTAGCTGCACTTATATATATATATATATATATATCTATATATTGAGGACTTTGACATCTATTAAGATGGGAAAACAGAGACTGAAGAAAACATTGTAATTGTTGGTGTTGGCATAACTGCTCTTGCTACTTCTTTAGCACTTAACAGGTAATAAAGAAATGTAACAAGTGGTTGTTTGTTAGTTGTTTCTTATAATGTGCTTAAAAATATTTTTCTTAACCAATCGGAGTCGTGGTGTGTTGCAAGTATTCCATTATTCTTATTAATTAGAAATTTTGAGTTTAAGTCATAGCCCCTACATATCATGTTGTGTAATCTGTCTAGAAAGAAAAAGAAAATTTGTTTTTTCTATTGTTTTAGTGATGTATAAGTGGGTTTATGCTGTAGGCTGCTTGAGTTTTTTTTTTTTTTTAAAACTCTTTGGAGCTGCTACTTGGTTTTGGTGTGAGTATATTCAGCTTATATGTGTGCTGAAAAATTGGATATAGATGACTTGGTGATGTGTAAATTGATGTTTTCTGCTTAACAACAGTTGTTATTAGGTTGTCTTTTGTTCAAAAAATATTTTTTACATTTTGTGCTTGATTGAAATTGAGGTGTTGGACATCATAGGCTAATACCAACAGTGGTACTTGCCACTTTGTTGTATGTGTCTATAATTAGTTGTCAAAATAACTTTTATATTGGTCCTTTATTTAGTTTTGATACTAAATCTAGGTGGTGTTGGCTTAGGCAAATCTAAAAACTACCCCCACTTTGCCTACTCAAAATGTTTGTTCCAACTAAGTGTGTGTGTATATATATATATATATATATATATATATATTCCTAATATATAGAAGAGTCTACAAGCAGGCTGGTGGTCATCGTCATGTCTGCTTTGGAGGTTAATATTCGAATATAGCGATAAAGAGCGTCTTGTTGATATAGTTCGAATCGTGACTCCATCTCATCTTCATTCAATTTCTTGGCCCTTTTAGTTGCTACCCTGTTTTCTATCACTGTTGTATTCCTAACGAATATCGAATTGATCTTAACATTTGCTGCTGTACTGATTTTATTTACTGTTTTTGTTGAAAGGTTGAAAGAATTTTTCACTGTCTAGTTTATTTACTGTTCATATGAGATTTCTCTTAGGATCCGAAGCATATATAGTGTTTGCTTACTCTATCTGTAGCGATGAAACATGATTTTAATGTGCTTGGTTTATACTTGTTTAATTCTGTTGCTTGTATACTTCTAATAATAGTCTTTAATCAATTTCCCTTTCTTGTTTTCCTACCTAAATGGCTTTCCTGTTTCTTTTCATTTTTGATCTATTCATTTGTGTTTAGTTTGTTCAAAATAGGATGATTAATAGTCTAGAAACTATTTATGCTTATCTTTTAGTGTGTTCACTGTAATAGGTATTATGGTTTGGCATTAAATGGTCATAATAACATTCGTTGATTTCAACTTTGTCTCTTAAGCGATCTTATTTCTTCTAGTGTATATAATTCATGATCTTGGTTTAGTTCTCTCTTTAAATATCCTATTTTTGTTCTAAATCAGTCTGCACTTGGTTTTCCTGTTTGAATTTTTAAAATTGAATGAGTATGTCAGTATTGTTCACCGCATCAGGGATTCCATCACAGTGTCAGAATTGTCCATTTCATTTGGAACTTGAGCAAAATTTATGTTTGGTTCAGTTATGAAAGTATTCAACCTAACCCCCCCTATAAATACCCTTGTCGTCTTCACTATTAAAGAGGAATTTGGACCATTCGAAAACACAGAATTCTTCATCGAGAAATAGAGGTCTTGGATAGCTAAAAGAGCATTTCAAGTTTAAGAAGTTTTCAGAGGAAAACGTCATCTTCTGGTGGTGAGAGGTCTTCAAGCTCGTTGTTTCGGTTTGCTACACAAAAAGAGGTAAATCCCTTCTTTCTTCAGTATTTCGACTTACAGATATGCAGAAATTTGTTTTTGTTTCTTTATTAGATGCGTTGATTCTTCCTAGACCAAAATCGACATTCCGAGGCTAACCGCATTGTTAGAATTTTTGTTCGAGCACGTTTTCCAAGAATGTTGACCAAAGTCAACCGCTGGATAATTGAGGGGAGGGTCTTTGTGGTACGGTGCCTCAAGGCGGGGGGAGGGTCCTCTGGTCATGGTACCTCGAGGCGAGGAGTGTGGTGGGGGAGGGTGCCTCGAGGCGGGGGGTGTGGTGGGGAGAGGGTCCTCAGGGTTGGGAGCCTCGAGGCGGGGGGTGTGGTGGGGAGACGGTCCTCAGGGTTGGGAGCCTCGAGGCGGGGGGTGTCGATACATCCTTGAGGTAGGTCGGGACCCTGCCCTGAGGGCCCCCCACCTCGAGGTGGGGGGCGAGGGGTCCTGAGGGTAGGGTGCCTCAAGGCGAGGCCTCATGGTGGGAGGGGAAGCCTCAAGGCAAGACGCCTCGAGGCGGGGAGGGGGGGGAGGGGCACGGCGCCTCGAAGTAGTGGGAATGTGGGGGGCCTCGAGGTAGGGTACCTCGGGGGACGGGGGCTTGGGGCACGAAGCTTCGAGGCGGGTGGGTCTTGGAGTTTGGCACCTTGAGGCGGGTTAGGGGGATATGTTAGGTATAATCTGATCATGTTGAAGGCGTATTTTTGCATTTAAAAACGACTTTTAGTAATTAAGCAATTGGTTTTGTTTTTTTATGTATATATATAGCCCATGGGTCTGGCGCATCTAAGCACCTATAATATTTTTTCGAATTGTTTTTATGAGGATCTCTTTAATGAGTTGAGGAAGTGTTACGTATAGTCGCACTATTTATTTCAGGTATATTTTAATTTACAAGCCATCTTTTAGGAATTACGCAACTTTCTTGGTTTTTTCATTTGTAATGCCCATGGATCTGAGGCTCGAAGCATCTTTAGTTGTTTTCTGAAAAAACTTTATAAAGACCTGCTTAATAAGTTGGGGAAGCGTTACTTCCAGTTTTATCATTTTTTTCAGTCATATTTTCGCATCTACAATCCACTTTTAGAAATTTACACGAATTTGTTGGTATTTTGTGTGTATTAGCCCTTCGATTTGGACCCTCACATCACACAAATTTTTTATATGAAATAATTTTATAAGGAACTCCATTTTTTCTGAAACATATTTTCGCATTTACAAGATACTTTTAGGAATTACGCGATTTTCTTATTTTTTTTCTGAAAAAACTTTATGAGGACCTCCTTAATAAGACGAGGAACCGTTACGTATTGTCTCACAATTTTTCAAGCATATGTTCGTATTTACTTTGTAACGACCTCTGTAATAAGTTGGGAAAGTGTTACATATTCTCCCACTATTTTTCAGGCATATTTGCGCATTTAGAAGCAACATTTAGGAATTACATGACTTTTTTGGTTTTCGTGTGTATAATAGCTCATTGATCTGGCCCTCGAAGTACCCAAAATATCTTTATAAATTTTTTTGTGAGGATCTCCGAAATGAGTTGGAGAAGCGTTACATACTTCCCATCTTAATTTTCAAGCATATTTTCGCATTTACAAGCCAACTTTTAGGAATTATGTGACTTTCTTGGTTTTCATGTACGAGCCCATGGATTTGGCGCCTTGGAACACCTTATTTTCTTTTTGCAAAAACTTTATAAGGACATCTGTAATGAGTTATGGAAGCATTACGTATTGTCCCACTATTTGTTTCAGGCATATTTGCGCATTTACAATCCACTTTTAGAAATTAGGTGACTTTCTTGATATTTCATATGTATTGGTCGATGAATTTGCGTCTCGGAGCACCCAAAATTATTTTCGAAAAATTATTATGAGGTATCGAGTAATGAGTTTGGGGCTTTACGTACAACCCCACCATTTTGAGTCATATTTTTGTATTTACAAGCCAACTTTTAAAAATTACGCGACAATCTTGATTTTTTGTGTGTATTAGCACATGAATCTGGCGCCTAAGGACATCCAAAAACAATTTCTGAAAAAACTTTATAAGGATCTCTGTAATGAGATGGGGAAGCTTACGTACAATCCTACTATTTTTTTCAGGCATATTTTCATATTTACAAACCACTTTTAGGAATTATAGGTGTTTCTTAGTTTTTCTGTGTATAAACCCATGGATCTAGCGCCTTGAAATACTCAAATTTGTTTTCTGAAAAAAATGTATAAGGACCTCCTTAATGAGTTGGAGAAGTGTTACATAAAGTCCCACCATTTTTTTCAGGCATATGTTCGCATTTACAAGCCAACTTTTAAAAATTATTCGACTTTCTTATTTTTTTCGTGTGTATTAATCCATGGATTTGAAGCTTCGGAGCACCCAAACATTTATGAGGTCATTATAGACCAAAAGCCTAAGTTGGGGGTGTGGTGAAAAGAGAGTAAATCAAGAACTGTGAAGAAGTCCCCTTTCATCCATGGTTTTGAAAAAGATGGAACCCCTCCATACAAAAAAAAAAAGAGAAGAACAATGAAAAAGAATGTAAAAGTTGTGAAATAAAAGTTGTAAAAATTGCAAAAGAAATGGGGTGTCCAATATTCCATGGGAAGTGAGTAATGGGGGTGAATTTTGAGCACAAGTGAAAATGTTGAAGAAAAGGAAAGAAAGTGATGTTCATCCACATTTCATAAGAATATCAGCCACTGAGCCTAAATAACCATACTTTTACACTCAGCCCCATTACAAGCCTTGAAAAGACCTTTTTGATTTGAGTGAGCTAAAGTGAACGTTGATTGGAAAATAAAGGCAAACCTATAGGTGAATTCATACATGTGTTCATCTTTGTGAGTGTTAGAGTTGTATGTGATTTCGGAACTATAATTTGTTGAACAATTGTGTATGCATATGAAATCATTCTTGTTGTGAGGGCATTTGAGTACCTTTGTTGAGCTTAAACTTGCATTTGAAGCAAGTATTTTGAACTTGAGAATCTTTGATGATGGTGAGTCACAACTTGAATCTTTGAGTGCACAGTTGAGTCTTGTTGTGTGCATTCATGATAGAGTCTTGTGTAGCACTGTTTGAGACATTCTTTTTGAACTGCTGAACTTGAGTTTTACTTGAGGACAAGCAAAATTTTAAGTTGGAGGTGTTGATGAGTTCGAGATTTGGACTCATTTAAAGCTTTATTTATATAGATTTAGTGTCCTCAAATGCTTATTTTGTGCCAATAACTGATGTAAAATCTTTGATTTCTAGGTATATGGATTGGGGAACAAAGCAATGACACTCATTTCCAAAAAGGAACAAAGAGAGCTGAAAGAATGAAGAAATGCAAGCCTGGTGATCACCAAGACTACTTGGCGAGTCACCGAATGGCTACTTGACCGCCTAAAGTTCTAGTGTGCCAAGCCCTACAGGGAAGAACCAAGTTGGTTAGAGAAAGGAGCGGTCGACGGATCGCCGAGTGATTCTGCGATGCAGTGTTAGATCGCCTAAAGTTACAGACCTTGAGGATGCTGAATGCCAAGGCAGAAGGGCGATGGATGTGACCAAACGGCGGCTCGCCGAGTGGATCAGCGAACCCGACTTACTTCACCGAGTGACTCTTCGTATCACATTTTTGGTGACTATAAATACTTTTTTGAACATTTAGTTTAGGATCAAATTTTCCTAATTTCGAATCATAGCTAATTGTTTAAGAATTGAGACAAGGTTTCTCTAGTTGTTGCTAAGCTTTGAAGAATTGAAATTTTTCTCTTTTGAGAAATTGGAAGTGGGACTTTGAGATTCTTCGAATTGGAGCTTTATAATGACGAATCTACCTTTACCTAGTTGATGGATAATCAATTTGATAATGGCTTTTACCTTTTAATGAAGTCTAGCTATAGCCCCAATTCTTGGGCTGTGATTATGGGCTGATTTAGTTTATGTGTATTGATAATTGTTAGTTTAAATTCTATTTAGAAGTGAGTTCAATCATTAATTGTAGTTTAATTTAAGAATTGTAGTTAAAAATGCAATTCTACACTTGTGATTTTTGGCTTGCTCGAGAGAGAAGTGTTAAAACTAAACTTATGGATTACTAGTTTGTGGGTATTGAGTTGACCTGGGTTCAGCTAGAGAGAGTGAATCCTAAATCCAATTCCACACATTCAGCTCTAGAGAGTGAATGGACTAAGGTGTGGGTTGTTCTTATTTTTCTTGCTTGTTAATGTTCGAGAGAAATCAACTTGATTAGGGATAAATTGTTCGAGAGAAAGTTTATCTCCTCTATAGCCTAGCTTACTCACTAATATATTGCAATTACCCATTTGTCTATATTAGTCTATAATCGAATCACATCCCAAGAACCCGTCTCATTATTATTATTTCGTATTGATTGCCATTGTTTGTAGTTGATAATCAAAACCAAAACCCCCCATTTGACATTCTTGTCACCCCTAATTTGAATGACCTCTTTATTCGATAACTTTTGCTCCTATGTTGATTTGAACATGTTCACACTTCCCAATTGACTCCCAAACACGTACCGCTCTCTGTGGGATTCAACCCCAACTCATTTAGTTGGGTTATATACTATTAATGACCGTTGACGCTTAGAATTGAATGAAGTGTCTTTGAAACATTAATTTAATCAACATCTCCACCTCTAACTCTAAATTCGTCGGGTGGGTTTATTCATCTTTAGTAGAAAAACACAAGAAGCGATTTTCCATGGGTAATTCTTAAAATCTGTAACCCCCACCCCCATCCCTCTCAGTTTCAACCATCAAAGGTTAATAGTAAAACCAATTAAAAATCTTCGTGAAGTGCAAAAATAATACATAGAGCAAAATAAATCGAGATTTTCATCCGAATTCTTGGATTCGAAAATCCTCAAAGGTGACGTGATGAATACCAAAATAGAAGTAGCGTAAGAAGAAATGACAAACACATAGTATGATAAACATAAGAAATATTTTGTGTTAAGATGATTGGACGAAAATTCTGAAGGAGAGAATAAGCAGAAACATTGTCAAATAGGTAATTACATTTCCAAACAGGAAACACATTAGGTGCACATCTCCACCTCTAACTCTAAAATTGGAAGGTTCAAATCAAAATGGTGAAGAGGGGTGGGTTCACTTATCTTTAGTTGAAAAAAATTGAGATTTTCTATGGGTAATTCTTCCCCCATCCTAAACTCTTGAAATCGGAAATTCCTACTCCCATCCTCCCATTTTCAACCATTAAAAAATTAAAAGGTTGGTAGAAATATGTGTGGATTGAGTTGTGGTGATGAGATTGTTTGAAAATCGTCGATTTGTTTGAAATTTATTGGGATACTATTTCGAACAATTTTAAATTCAAGTTAATTAAAAAGGGTCCTTTTTTGTAAATCTTATGATGATTTTTGAGAGGAGATTGAATGATTGTTATAATTATATCTGAAAGAAAGCAACAATATTTGAATTTTATTGTTTTTCTTTTTCTATTTCTTAGAATGTCATGTTACTCTATCATTTTATTTTATGTGTTTTGATTTAACAAAACCTGAAGTTGAAGAGAGTAATGAATTTTTTTGAATCGTGTAGTAAGATGTGTATAATATATCCAAATATCATTAATTTTTCATCAAAAATCATCCATTTTGGCTCTATTATAATCATCCAAACATAATTTTTTTTAAGGATATTTGGATATATTATACGCATCTTACTACACGATTCAAAAGTTTTCATTACTTTCTTAAACTTCATGCCTTGTTAAATTAAAACACAAAATAAAATGACACAGTAACATAACATTCTAAGAATTAGGAAAAGGAAAACAATAAAATTTAAATAATATTACTTTCTTTCATATATAATTATAACAATCATTCGATCTCCTCTCAAAAATCATCATAAGATTTAACTAAACAAGATCCTTTTTAATTAACTTGAATTTAAAATTGTTCATAATAGTATCACAGTAGATTTCAAACATATCAACAATTTTCAAACAATCTCATCACCCCAACTCAATCCATAGCAAAATAATACACAGAACAAAAAAATTGAGATTTTCATCTTAAATTCTTGAAATCGGAAAACCCCCACCCCTCTAATTTTCAACCATCAAGAAATCGATAGTATAACATAAATCTCAGTGAAGTGCAATATAATATATAGAACAAAAATGAAGCAACAAAGAAACATCAATCAAGATCTCAACAAACAATAGGCATGCATGAAAAAGCAAGAAATAAAGATAGAAAACTAAAAGAATTGATTCAACCAACTAAGATTTTCTTCGGTCTTTATTCCAAAAAGATGAAAATCTTTCTTCTTTCTAACTCATTTATTTGAATTCAATTTCCAAAAACTTGCAAAACGGAAGCTTTGGAGACGTTCCACAACGATCACTAAGAAGGATTTTGATTTAGGGACAAAATTATATAGGGATTAGTCATCAAGTATATATATTAGATTTTTCCATATAAAAGTATGAATTTAAATATTTGTTTTTTTACTTTAAGTTTTTAATATTAATACGACTAGTTTTGTCATTTAGCATTCTAATGCATATACTACTAGTTAGGATATTTAAATCAATTTAGTTTGTTTTTGAAGTCGTTCAACAGTAACAGTTCCTTTATTTATTATCCTTTAAAGAAAGGTTCAATAGGAAATACACGTCATCTACAACATATTCAGATAGTACACTCAAATATGATAATAATGCACGTTATATACAACACATTTAGAGAGTTTTCTCCTAATGTCTAAGTTTTCTTAGTAATACTTTTAAGTTAATAAGAATGATTTAGTAAAAATGATGTGTTGTTAGAGCCTATAAAATTAGTTTCATAAAAGACCCTAGCAAGCACTTCTAGCCTATCAGTTTCACTATACCTTGGTCTCTTCACCTACCGTTATGGCTGAAACAAAGCCTTTACAGGATATTTTTGCTCACTCTCCTTGTATTCCTACAAAAAACATATAGAGTATGATTTTTTTATCCTTTTATCTTTCTTCTTATTTTGACAACACTTTATGTATTATTCAAGCATTTAAGGCTATGGATCTAAGATTTGATCTTTGACTCATTATTTTTTATTTTAAGACTTGGATCTAAAGGTTTCTACTAATAAGTTTCAGATTTGACATCATATAAAGGTTACTTTTCTTTATTTATCTCTGCTTTTAATTTAAGTAGCGCGATTGAAGTTTGATCCTTTTTTCATGATTATTCAATTCAAGGCTGCAAGGTAGATATTTATTTAAAAAAATATAAGGAATATCATCATAAAATGTTAGTGTTCTTTGTATCTAGCTCTTTTTTATGAATTAGGCATCAATCTTTTTTTAATGTTATTTCTCTTTATTAAACTAAGCATTTGAGAACATTGTTCAAAGATGTTTCATATTTTATGTGTGTCAGATGATTTATGCTTTAACAATCAATCATCTAACAAAATCAAATTTCATTCTTAAATTATGTTTTTATCAGTAACCCAATTCAAACCGATGACATTTTCCTAACACATTCTTATTCCTATTTATCCTTGTAAAATAAAATTAATAAAACTATACTTAGAAAGGAAAAAAATGTAGTGACTTACATTAAGTTAATTATAATTTAATTCTCGATCATTTCTTTTGAGGATTTTCATTAAACAAAAAAGAACATATAAGAAATAATATGATTAACACTTTAAAAATATAAACTTAGGATAGATGTTTTTAATGCCCTCCTAGGCGACTCTTCAATATCTTGAACTTTTAAGTTCAAAAATCCATTTCAAGTACAATGAGAGATACGAATAAGTGTATATGATAAGATCATTTATAAAGGGCAGAATCCTAAAGCATTCAAGACATACTCAGATTTCAAACAAGTCATGGAATCATATAAAATTATGCACTGAGACATAAGGGTTAGAAAAACTTACCCGGATGCTTCCTTTATTTATTATACACATTATGAACTCATGCATAAAAGTAGATAGACATTGATGCAAAATAGAAAGGTAAAATATGAGAAGAAAACTAACCGATTAAGCAGTTTAATAAATCAGCAATGAAGACAAACTGAAACCAATGTTCGACCCAAACACAACAAAACCGAATAGAGAAGCACCTCTTAGCATGTTCACTGGATTTTTTTTTCTTTTAGAGTAGAGAGTAATTTTGCTCTTGTTAAAGTGTTTTAAGTGTGTCCAAAAGAATGAAACGGAGCTCTCTTTATATAGTCCAAGAAAGGATAGACATAAAAGGAAAAAGGCTAAATTTGGTTTAATTAAAAATATTTTCCTTATTCAGAAGGAAGCCCAATCGGTAAGGAATCTTTTACTTTAACCAAATAAAGATTTACCAAAAAACAAATTAAGTAACAGTCGACACAACTTAAACAAGGGAAAGATATATCAATTAGAAGTAAAAAGCCACTTACCAAATAATCGTGGCTAAATCACTAAAAGTTTTTTAAGGAAAGGAATAATACGGGATCAATTAATGGGATACTATTTTCCTTTAAACAAGACAAAATCACTAATTTTTTTTTTTTCAAAACTATGTAAGTAAAAATCTGCTCATTTACCAACAGTCAATTAAAATAAATATCCAGAATTGAGCAAAGAAATAATTAATATAAAGGAAAGAAATACTTACAGCCCAAATTAATTATCAAGACATACGCCTTTACATATTCATTTCCAAACCCCTTCACCATACCATATTAAGACAAAGATTAACAGATTCCAATATTAGAGCAGAGAAATAACATTTATAGTGAATCCTTCCCAACCATACTCCAACGATCTTAGAAATATAAAATTAATCACGAAGAATAGTCAATAGAAATTAAGCAAATCAATCAGTTAATATTGAATCCTGCCAAACCATACTCTAAAAACCATAGAGATATATAATTACATTAATACTAATCTCAAGTTCAAAAGGCACATAGAGACAGTGAAGTTCATAAACAGAAAGTTTTAGACCAAATCAACAATACTATGAGTATTTTAACAAGTAAAAATGACCAGGTTTAGCAAGCTATCAACCCAAGAATCATGAGCAGTTGCATATAAAAAACTATAACAAGCATACTCAAACGATAGTAAGAAATTATATGCAAACATATATGAGATAGTAGAGGGTCAAACAGATGGAGCAATAATTTAAAAGAGTACCGACGACGGATCTGATGAGATCCACTTTCAAATAAATAGCAAACCTAGTGCTTCACCGGAACTCGCTTAGTCAGAGTGGCGTTCATAGTCCTCGCACCTACTGATCGGAGCTCGGACTAGTACCGCTCTTTTTGTTGTTGTGGTCATCTTCGAAGGAGAGAAGAGAGAAGGAGAGTTGAGCTCACATGTCGCTCTCCGTCGTAGCTGCTTGCTGGAGTCAAGGCTGGTTCTCACCGGCTGCTGCTGTTGATGTCACTTCTCCTGACCGAAAAGAGAGAAGAGCGGACGCAAGGGGAGAGAAAGAGGAGGGAAAGGACGACTAAAGGAGAAGAGGTCAACCGACGACCTTTCTTGTCGGCCGCTGGCTCAGGATGGGAGCAGTCTCGCTAGAAAATGGAGAGGCGAGAGGGAGAGGGATTGGGCTATGGTCTAGAGGAGAGGAAAAAAGAATGAAATTTGTTTTAGGGTTTTGGTGTTTTAGGTGTTAAATTAGGAAGGAAATAATTAAGAAATCTGGTCCGTTGATCTAAATGCGATGAGTGGTCATGATTGAAAGATTGAGTTGAATTGAAATATGAAGTTGGAATGAATTGGTTATAATCGCAAAGAACAAAAGGGCTAAAATTGCAACTAAATTAATATAAGAGGATAGATTTGAAATGGAATTGAATGGAGAATTGAAATAAATTAGATAAATGAGGCTAAGATTTGAATGATTAAAGAGATGTTATTCAATTAATAAGATACTACACGAATTATAAAATTTTCATATAACTTAACTCACCTAAATTTTAAAAACAATTAAATAAATAAGTAAAGTAATTATTTAGAGTTTAAGTATCGATAAATATAATAATAAAAAAAACAATTTACTAATAATTACAATAATTTTGGAAAATTATAATAATAAAATATATACTTATTTAGACACAATTGATTAAAGTTTTAAACACATAATAAGAGGGAAATATTTTTAAAAAATACTTACTTGATCAAATAGCACTTTCGAAAGGGTTATAGGTCGGTCAAAATTGGGTGTCAACACTATATATATCTATTCTATAATACCTTAAAAGCATGAACTCCCAAACTTCAATGTTAAATTACTATAATACCCCCAACTAAAAAAACACAATTTAGTTTATTTGTTTATTTATTTAATTATATTTATACTAGCTTAAAAACATGAACTCCCAAACTTCAATTTTAAATTACTATAATACCCCCAACAAAAAAAACACAATTTAGTTTATTTATTTATATCCATCTAACTGTAACACCTTGAACTTTGGTTAGTTTTTAATTTTTGGGTGAAATCATAACTGCCATAGGATGAGTTAGGTTGCCCACAAGGTATCAAATCGAAGGTCTTTGAGTCATCTTTCTAGTGCCGACAAGTTTGCTAAATTTCAAGTTCGGATAAAGGAATTATGCCCATTTGAGTACAACCTTTCTAGTTAAGGCATTCTCATCCGTTTTAAGGAGGGGTGTTTTTGTCTTTTTCTTACCCCACTAGCCTATCATGGTTTTTTCACCCAAATAGGGGTCTAAACTGATTGAGATAAGTTTTCATTCATTCTAAAAGAGCGTAGGGTTTTTGTAGAAAAGTTCAAGAGGAGAGTAGAAAAAAGATTCAAGCATTCTGCAAGAACTTGAATATTTCGCCAAGAACTTGGTATGTAAGCTTTCATAGTGTTGGATTTTTTCACCCTCACACAAATCATGTGATTTTCATCCATAAATTTGTTCTTGAGGTTGGTTGATTTGAACTCTTGAGGAGTTCTTGATGTTTGGCTTCATTTTTTAACTATGGAGTCTTGTTGAGTTCTTCAGGTGAGGGTTTTGCAAATGAGTGATGTTCTTGATAGAATATGAGTGGGTTTTGATCAATTATGTTGGGTTGGTGAATGTAAATGAGTTTGGGACTAAACCATTTGATTCTAGCTGAGTTCGGCCTTGAATTGAGCAAGAATAATTCATCAATAATCCGGGTATGGGGTGGGGCGCCGCGCCGCAGTGCGCCCAAACTACCTTATAAAGTTTGAGTCTTGGCGCTCTGGGCCTGCAGTACACCTGGGTCGTCATGCCCCTCTCTTCTACATTCATCATCCTGTTTGAGTTCTTTCAAGTCTTGTCTTCGCTCAATTCTCAATACTAACTATCTAAGACTTGTTTAATCATTGAGAGATCCTATATATCATGTTCATAACTCTTTAACATTTATTTCAAATTAGAGTAAAGATTAAGAGTAAAGTTCGAGAAACCTTTTTCAGTCATTTTTGAGAAGTCTTTTACAATTTTCTAAAACTTGTTTTAAGACTTAAGTGAATGAGTTAGAGAATGAGGAGAGTTGAGTTATATGTTTCAAAATGAGTATAAGAGAACTAAGTATTTCCAAGTGTAAGCACTTTTACATTTAAAATGAGAGGAAACCTTTGATTTCTAAACGAGTTCATGAGGAGTTTTGAGCAGTATCTCTTTTAAGAGAATCTTTTTAGTAATTATCTCAAGTTGAGGATGAGTTATCTTTTTATACATTTGAGCATGAGTTCTACATATTATTGGGAGTAATATTGAGCACCGATATAGGAAAAAGTTCAGACAACTCAAAATCCTCATAAACCATCTATAGTAAATGATCAAACATTTTAGATGACTCTTTAGTGCTTTTTAAGCATAGCTTAGTGGATCCACTTAGTTGAGGATGTTCTATACCCAGGTAAGGTATAGGACTGTCCTGGCAGCATGAGCGACACGTTGTATTATCACGTAGCTCATAGTGATGGTTGTCGGTTAGAGAATCTCCCAAATAAGAGTAAATAATTTATTATTGTATTATTATATACATTGAGTTATTATCTAATGTTTTAAAAGCTTTATAGATATTGCATCTTTCATTGTTGCTTTCATGATTAGTTTAGTTGAGTTGAGTTGAGGTGTGTATGTTTTCCCTTTCTACCAGTTCATATATGTATCTCTATGTTCAGTTTTCTCCTTACATGCTCGTACATTCAATGTAGTCATGCCATCTGGCTTGCATCATTTCATCATATAGATACATGTATTCAGGATAATCAACCAGCAATTCGTTGATCCCATCGCATTCCAGCTAGCTTTGTTGAGCCTCCTTGCTTTTCGAAGGTCTTCAGATTATGGTTTTGTTTTGTGAGGATGTCAAAGATCTTGTCCCAACTTCTATCATAGTATTTAGAGGCTTCATAGATGTCACGACCCAAGCCTAGGGCCTAGACGTGACCGGCGAATGGGGAACCCGAAGGAACCCCAAACAAGCCTCATAGCGTATCATTACACATCCTTGGTCGCGGAAGCAAAAAAAATGACCATAAGCGATAAGCATAATCA
>JAJOOF010008615.1:0-15687 GCA_029582545.1 Solanum lignicaule | reverse complement strand
ATATATATATATATATATATATATATATATATATATATATATCAATAAAGATGAGTTATGAAAGCCAAAGCATTACTAGCAAGTTTAGTAACATAAGAAATAGCATCACTAATCTTAGCTTTGACATCAGGATTTACTTTCCTATCAGAGAAACCATCCAAGCAAGAATTTGCATCACTTATAACAGCACTTGCATAAGTCTTAGCATTATCCCATTGAAAATCTTTGTCTGTATCATTAAGATGATTCATAGCACCAAGTGTTTCTTTCAACTCATACACTGCATCTTTCAAGTCACCAATACAATCTTTAATAGCAGCCGCCTCGTATTTCGTTATCCCTTTATTTTTTCCAAGCTCTGATACCATGTGAGAAGTGTTTTTCGCGCTATCTATGGCGATGTCAAGGGCCGTGTCACATAGCTTGATGGGGTTTGTTTGGACATAAGAGGCATATGGGAGAAGGGTTTTTAGGCAAAGTGAAGGGTATGTTGTGATGTTGCATTTGGATTTGATGTAGTTGGAATTTGTGTTGCCTTGTGCTTGGGAGATTGTGGATAATAATAGAAGAAGAAGAATTGGTAAGAGGGTCTTGGTTAGTTTTTTGGAATTATAAGGACAACAATTTTCCATTGCTATATCTTTGGGATATTGGAATTGGAAATGGAATGTTGAATGTTTTGGAGTTTTACACAAAAGTGTAGATATATATATAGAGAGAGAGTTCAATGTCAGGTGATTTCAATTTCTTTAAATTATACTGGTGTTTGAGTTAACTTGAGTGTATCTCAACTATTTCACCTAATATCTGTTACTCCCTCTGTTCATCTTTACCTGTCCACTATATTAAAAATAGTAATTCAATAATAGTTGTCCAGTTTGGAAAATCAAGAGATAATTTATCATTTTGTGTCTATTTTACCCTTGCTATTAAATACTATTCAATACTAATATATTTTCCAAAATATTAAATTTAATATATTCAACAGCTAATGTAATATTTCTTCTATTATTTATTATTTTTTAAAATGTGTGTCAAATCAATAATGGATAATGTAATATTTCTTCTATTATTTATTGTTTTTAAAATGTGTGTCAACTCAATAGTGAACAATTATTATTGGACGGAGACAGTATTAACTAAGGAAATAAACCCATATTTGGTTGACCTGCCTAATTAACCCGTTCATACTATACTTGTATTTAACCTCCCTATTTGCTAACCAATTTTCAACCTGCAATAAAATGGATGAAAAATGGTTTAACCGAAGAACCCACCCATTTGTTCCCACTTACGCTATTGGAAATTTTGATTTTAATGTTTGAAAAATATTGTATCATTATCATTTTTCGAACAAAGAAAATGATTATAGAATCGATTTCATTTTTCAAGAAACTGATCGTCTCATACATTTTGGTTGTCTAAGGTCAAGTAGACGAATGATTGTACAAGCAAGTTGCCCCAATTGATATGGTATTTGTAAATTTGGTTTCAATATTTATGATATGATAAATCGGTAATCATAGTCTGTTAGATGTTGACTTACGTATATGTAAGACGATATCTAACAAACTATGATTACTCATATAATAGAGAATTATGACATTTGACTTTTCAAGAAGCATCTCAATTATATCATATTTATGACTTCAACATTTTAAGAAACATCTTAATTATATCGTACTTATGACTTCGGCTTTTAAAGAAACATCTCAATTATATCATACCTACACCTTATACATGTAAAAATATTCAAAAGAAAGTACAAGTTATTTCATTATCAATCACACAAAACGATATTTAAATCAAGATAAAATAGTTAAAGTCTCAACGTCAAAACAATTAGTTTTGTACTATATACTAATTAATTAATATATATATATATATATATTACATTTTATATACTTCTGTATAATATTTGATATTTCGATAATATTTTTCAATACCATATCTATTTTTTTTAAAATAAAATGCATATCAAAACTACTTTCACTGACACAAGTTAATCAATAACTATGTCTATCGATATATACTTAAAACAAATGGGAAAACCCTTACTTATTGTGCGTTTTTTTTATTGCTTCTAGGAATTAAAATTAATTTCTTATAACATTCGATCACTTTATTAATCACTAGATTACATTCCGAATACTCCCTCCATCCCATTTTATGTGGCATCATTTTCTTTTTGGTTAGTCCCAAAAAGAATGTCACATTTCCTTATATGATAAGTATTTAAATGTATAATTTCTCTTTTACTTTTATTGGTCCACTTAATCTTAAAGATAGTACTCTAATATATTTATGATTAGAGAGAAAAGTGAGTCTACTTTTAAAGGGCAATTTGATAAATATTTCAAAGTCTTCATTTATTTCTTAAACTCGTGCCTGGTCAAATGTTGCCACATAAAATGGGACGGAGAGAGTATCATTTAATATAAGAGCCATGATTGGTGATGCATGTATATATATATATATATATATATATATATATGAACATATTGCCCAATACCATACTAAATTATTGGACTTGTGGTTATAATAAAGTATATATATATGTACAAAATGTGAGTTGTGAAAGACAAATGTGAACAAAATTTGTTGCTGGCCTGTCATATATGGCAGCTAGCAATCACATGAACTAAGATAAACAGTTCATTCAATAATTGTACTGAAAAAAAATCATATCTAAAGTAGTTAGAAAGGAATGAATTTGGCATATATATCAACATTAAATCCTGATTAAAATAAGAGGAAATCTAATCAAATGGAATTTCTTAGTTGGAATGAGTATATTTCTACCTGCATTTGATGATTCATGAAATTTTCCTTAATAATGTGTAGCTACTACTTGGGAGAATAAATTTAGAAAGTACCGTACGATCGAAATTTCAGGAACACATCTTTTTTATTGCATCCTATTAATTTCTAAATTATTTTAAAGTGTAATAAATATATCCTTTTGTACTGAAGTGACATAGAGATTGTGCCCACTCTCATAGAAATAAGTGAGAAGCAAAAAATATGAGAAAAATCCTATCAATATTGGACATATGTTCTTTATTAATTGGACATTTTAGTTAGTTCACATAATTATTAACGTTAAGACATATATATTTAGTTATTTTACTTTCTTTCTTTATGAAATACTTATTTTTCATCTCACTTAACCATAAACAACCAAAATACAAATGTATCGAGAGGCGTTAACAAAAGAAATTGTTATTTAATTTTTCTCTTTTCAGAATGTTGGCATCTGATCAATTGTACAAAGTGATTAAATGGTAACAATGTCACAGTGGATAGTATTTCCTAATTACTACTTCCTATATCCACTTTTAACTATCATGATTTCCTTTTTTAGAGTCAAACTATAAGAACTTTGACTAACATTTTACGATATATTTTTTCATCATATTAATATGCAAAAAATTGCAATTTATAGTACTTTTCGTATAGTTTTTAAAACTTGTATGATGAAAGCTAAATTGCTTGCAAGGGCGGCTCAACATAATTCGAGGCCTAAAGCAAAATTTTAATTAGAGGCCTAAAATTTAAATAAACTTTCTTTGTATTTATTTATTTTTCTAAATTTTTAGATGTAAATTACTACTAAATATCTTTTATATAAATAATTTTTTCAAATACTTTTTTCAATTATTATTTTAGGTAAGATTTTATCAATTTAACATTGAAAAACATCCTTTTATTAAGACAATTATTATATGAATTATGAACATAATTCTATAAGTAATAAGTTGATAAACTTTAAAGATAAGATTTAGAATCATAGAATCTGATTCAAAAAGTTGATAACTTTGTATGCCTACTTTAATATGAAAATTTACGAAGAAATAAAAAAAGAATTTGTAATTTACTTTGTTCAACACTTTTCGACTATTGATTCATATTTTTGAGAGTGTATTACTCTAACTATCAAAGATTTGAAAAAATAGAGTGCAAAAAAGAGTTAAAAATAATAAATAATGTGAATGTTAGCGAAAAAAATGTAAGAGTCCAAAACAATGTTTTCTTGATTTCTTTTATTTTAATGGAATTAAAATACATAATTTTTTATTTGTAAAAATTTGAGGCCCCCAAAAACGGGGGGCCTAAGGCCGATGCCTTAAATTTTATAAGCAAGAGCCGCCCCTGATTGCTTGTATGGGGCCTCTTAGAGTTTTATACGCCATGTTACGCTTAGGGGCTATGGAGCTAGTTTGACCTTCAAAATGGGACGTTATCTAAATTTTTTGTTTAAAATATCAAATTAATGTAATCTAATTTAATTTTAAAAATAAGTCAAATTAACTTTCGAAAAACACAATATGACTAATAAAAATGGACGGAGAGTGTACTACATAGCACTGCATTTGACCACAAAACATTAGAATCTGAAAAGATTAGGTACAAATGTTTCGATAATAACAATTCGTCTTGGTTGTCCATTTGTGTTTGAGGTGCATTGATGTCTAATTCTTGTCATAAATGTCTTTGAGTTATATCAATTTATTTTTCTTGATATTTTTTTATTTATTGATTTTTTATTATATCGTGTCCTCATATAAAATAATAAAAATAATTAGAGCAATGATATTAACTTTATAATATAGTTGACTCCAACTTTAATACAACATTATCAAATATTGTATCGAATTAAAGTTTAATTTACCAATTATCAAATTATCGCACTACAATTTATAATTTTGATATTTATATTTATTTTTAACTATCGATTACCAAATTATTGTACTAAAATTTATAATTTAATATTTATATTTACTTTTAACTATCGATTACCAAATTATGGAAGTCAAAATTTATAAATTCCTAACCAAATACTGAACATTCATTCCTACCTATTATTTTGTAGTCATTAGAACTCTTTGGGGATATTTTCCTGATCACTTTTTTTAGATTTATAACTTTTCTCACCATCGGAGTCCGCTTTCTACCGTTACGATAGTCGATAGCCCCAATCTCCTTTTGTTTCGAATTATCGATTCTTAATGGGTTGAGTTAAGAACCTAATAGTAAATTAAATAATAATAACTATATTATTTATTTCGGCAAATAAAGTACTTGATTTAAGATTTAATTTTAGTTTTCATTTCTATCTGTCTCAAACTCTCGATTATTCTACAAGGTGTTAGTGTTTATTTTTTAGCAACATGTCATCTGTCAACTCATGTGCATTATTCATTTGGTTTGTCACCTTATATCTAATAAGTGATTTTAATAAAAACAATTGTGTGAAATTGAAATCTTAATGGTTAAATTGATAACCGAAGCAATAACGTTCAATAATTATAAATTAATAACCAATAAATCGATATGTTAATAATTCTATAACGATTCAACATGCCTACAAATCGATAACTAATATGTCAAATCGAATTACTTTAAAAATTAAATCGAATCGATTAATACACAGCCCAGAACATGAAGAGTAATGAATTCATATTGTCACTCAATTCTTTATTTGTTATCCTTAATAATAATGAGAAAGCAAAAATAGTGTTTTCAAGATTTTCAAAAGTAAATTCTTTAAAGTTTCAAACAGTTGACTATCTGCATATAAAAAGTCAGTTGATATATAAGTCTTTGGTTTCCTGCTTTATTCTTTCACTAACTTCCCTCTTTCACACAAACACAATGTTTTTGGGTCAACTTGAATACCCTTTTTCACATTTTGAATGCTTGCTGATAACTTTTTCTTTTAGAAGTGCTAAATGAAAAATGCCTCTTCTTTGTGTTTTTATACTATTGATTAATCATTTTTTTTTTTAAAAAAAAATTTAATCATATTTAAATTTAATTTTGGTAACTAATTACATTGACCTTTCAAAACTGAACTTTAAAATAAGCTAATAAAGAACATGCCACCTCAAAGTTTTTAACCTTTCGAAATACTTGGTTCTTTTTGTTGAACGCTTCAAAAACCATAAATTAACAATACAATATTCACCATCAAGGTTATGGTGAGACTGATATAATTTTTCTATCTTTATCAAAAGTCTCCAACTTCGAGAATGAAATCTTTTTAGTAGATAGTATATATGTTTTCGTTTAATGAGTATTAACCTGAAGAATTTAACGTATCACTTACTCTTTCGTCAGATATTTTTTATATTGGGGTGGGGGTGGGGGTGGGGGTAAAGCCCATGTGCTTGGTCACAATGAGGGCTATTGCTGCATGCCTACAACTACAAGTCAATAACCTATGGAGGCACATGATTGCATGGACTTTTGGTTGGTTGTAACGTGCCATCCCAAAAATAAGTAATTTGATAACATCATCACTTTGGATAGGGAATAAGTATAGGCGATGTTTGCGGACAACATTCGTTACATATTATTGAGTGATAAAACATATTTTATGACAAATTGAGCATCATATTCTAATGTTTCATTGTGTGAAACATGGTAGGTTTATATATAGTAAAAATTAGGCAAATGACATAGTATAAGAAAGAAATTACTTCATTTCCCTACTCTTTCATTAATTACCAAAACTCCCTTTTTTAGTGTTTTTCGGATACATAATATAGCAGTGTGGATACTTAATATAGCAGCGTGGATACTTAATATAGCAGCGCAGATACTTTAATTAATAACGGGCGGATACTTAAATTATTAAGTTGTTAGCAGCACGGATACTTAATTAACGGGCGGATGCATAATATAGCAGTGCAGATACTTTAATTAATAACGGGCGGATACTTAAATTATTAAGTTGTTAGCAGCACGGATACTTAATTAACGGGCGGATGCATAATATAGCAGCGCGGATACTTTAATTAATAACGGGCGGATACTTAAACTAATAAAGTATCCGGTTAAGTTGAATTGGGGGAAAATAAGGGATTTTTGTATTTTAATGAAAGAGTAGGGAAATATTGAGAATAGGTAAAGAAGTGTTGTGTATTTAAGTAATTTTTCCTTATATATATGATGTTGTTATATGTGTTTAGACTTTTTTTCTTGAGATATTCATCAATGGATGTTAGTTGTTTGTACTAAATTTTGTATTTGCCTTGTTAATTTAAGTGCTTTTTACATAAATGTACCACCGCCAAAAAAAATATTCAACAAAAATGGTCGCAATGTATATGTAATGTATCAATATTGTATAAATAGTGTATATACAAACGCAATGTATATGTAATGTATCAATATTGTATAAATAGTGTATAACTTTGTATATGATGTATATCTATGTATAAGAGATATATATACATCCATATTACAATATTTATATATTGCAACAGTTCATCTTCCTCAACAAGCTAAATTTTCTTTCCCAATCCTGACAAGCTCAAATCTCTCGAAGCAACTCATAATGATTCACATTTGTGGGGGTTGAATTTTAAAATTGAGCTTCAAAGCTCTTCAATGACAGATCTCGATAAAAATCAACTTAAATCTTACTCTAAACAACTCAAAATCTTTGATATGAGTCCCTCTTGATGTCTCGATTCTTTTGATATCTAATTCGCTCAAAACGGTTTCCATTTACTGTAAATAATAAAAGAAAAAATGACCGTTTATTCCTCTATAAGTAATCTTCAAGGATATTATCATATGTATCTTATAATCATGCTCACGTGTGCAACTTTATCTACAAGCATTAAATAGGCAAGCAAGAAAGTCGTTTTGTCTATAAAGAAAAGGTTGGCTCTTTAAAATAGAGGCCGTATATTGTTGCAAATTAAAGTGTTGACCGACCGACCAATTAAGGTAATAAATATTAGTTAGGCTATTTTGGAAATCGGAATAGGGTCATATTTTCCCCTATACTTTTTGAAAAGGATTATATTTATCATTTATTATACTTTTTGGTTATATTTATCCTCATCATCCAACTTTAGGCGCATATTTGCCCTTGAACCGTTAAATCTCATTTCCCTCCTTTTCTTATCCCATGCAGCATCTACATTATATATATTATCTAAATTAAAATTTTGGTTTCTTATTAAATATTCTACCCAACTCAATTACTGAGACCCACTAAATCCAACTCTTATACTCTACCTTTCTCCTTTAGTCGCTTTACCCACAAAGAAACATAATATGGATATGAGAATTGATATTTTTTGTATTTATATCGGAAAGGGAACAACTGCCTTATCTAATTCATTTCAGTCAACATTGAAACATCCTAAAAATAAACAAAAAACTTAACAATTTGAACTTGGAACATCAAATTTAGCCATGGATAAGAAGAGCTTTTCAATACTAGGAGAAATAATATAATTCATTCAATCAACATTAAATGATTTTTATAAAACTTATTGTCACGACCCAAAGTATATCCTAGGTATAACATGGTGTATAGGAGCTCGAGAGGCCTTACACAAGCCACTTAGCATACATAATACAAGATAATAGAAATAAAGAAGTTCAAACGATAGAATTTCATATTTCAAAAGAGTTTGACAAAGCAGAAGTCTAGCATAAGTCTCCATAAGCCATCTAATACATCATAAGGAAAGTGATTGGGACGTAACCCATTCATCACATACAAAATCTGAAAACAGAAATGACATAAAGCTATAAAAGTATCTCGGTCCTCGGAACATGAAGGCTCACCAATCTTCAAGTCAAGGGAAACCAACTAGCCATGAGTATGGGAGGTAGGAGCATCGGACCCTACATTAGTGAAACAATGTGACACAAGTATATATGCATTAGTACATGAAATGTACTAAGTATGACACAATATCTATAAAATAGGCATGATAACATGAATGGCTTAAAACACGTACACATGATCATTTTTTGAACATTTAAAGGCTTAACGAAGCAAAACATGAAAATAATAAGATATAGTCAATGTATTTGAAATAAGGGACATAAGAAAAGCTTTGAAGAAAACATAGTCATTTTGTGGGATCTTAGCTTTAACCGACAATATGACCATGGGAGCTATATCATGGAATCCAGTATATCCCTCATACCGAAAGAAGGGGAATCTACTTGCCAAGGTAGAATCCGTACATATCATCATTTGCTAAAGTGGATTCACTAGTTAGGCCATTTAAGACAATCCTACGGGGCACGTAGTTTGGGACTAGAGGTTGCTAAAAGAGACTACCCTATTTGAGCCTCCACCTCAAAGTCCTCTCGGTGCTAAGTCCAAATCCCAATGGAATAGATAAAAGTCAAATATCATTATACCATAGGAAAGACAATGATCAATACCAATCCAAACTTTTGAGATTAAAACATAGAATAAATCCTTAAACACAATTCAACATGGATGAGAAAACCTTTCACCAATGTGAATCCATATGTGAGAAACTTTCACAGTCATGATCATAATGGTAAGTGAGAAGTACTTTCACAATTGCCTTGATACTTTCCTTTCAAAGCATCCCCAAATCATCTACAACAATTTAATAAAAACATGCATATCTTCATAGATTCATAATTCATAGTTCATAGTTCCTAACCTTCATAATGAGTTCTTAATAAAAAAATCATGGATCATGCTTGAGTTACCATAATTTCAACTAATTATCATGTTTTAACACTAAATCATGCATTAGAAGACTTAATCAATCATAATATATTATAATTGAGTGACACCTACAAAGATTGATATGAAACCCTAACTTGATCAATTGAAATTGAATTGAGAAATTGGAAACCTTGAGGACCCCATGAAGGAAAGGATTCCATGGGTGAATACCCACATACCTTGATACTTTAAACTCAAAAGAATGGAGGATTGATGAACTTGAGTTAACCCTAGCTTTTTCTTCTTCCTTAGTCTTGAGAGAGCTCGGGAGGATGAATTTGGTTAGGTCTTGGAAATTTAGGAAAATGGGGTTTGAGTGGGTAATTTAGGACTCAAAAACCTTATATAGGTCTTAGGATGAATATCAAAACGACTTAGTTTTTATTTAAAATAATTAGGGAAAAAATTCAAAAGCCTTTAAAAATAACGGTTGAACACTTCTACGGTTTGGACCTACGGTTCGTAGAACTTCATACGGACCGTAATGGTTAACCGTAGAAAAGTTTAGAAACATTAATTCTGGACCAACTTCTGACGGATCCTGTCTACGAATCGTACGTCTTCCTACGGCCCATAGACACCAACCGTAGAAATTAGTCTCAGGCCTTAAAATTTCACTAAGTTTGAGACTCACATACGAGACCCACCTACAACTCGTACAAGAAATGACGAGCCGTCCTGGTGAACTGTAGAAAAGTACTACGACTTGATTTATGAAAAAATATTTTCCCTCTTCTAAGGATGTCATCTACGACTCGTAGAAGCTTCTACGGTCCGTAGACGGGGACCCGTAGACATAGTCTGCAGCCCCAAAAATCCTTTTTCTTTTTTTCAAATTTTGAGGTGTTACAATATCTCCCCTTTGGGGACATTCGTCCTCGAATGGAACTCAAGCTAGCATGAAGAAGAGTATGAGATAATATAACAACCTAACATGAATACACCTTCATCAAAATGCACATAATCAAGGAGGAATATCAACTCCAAGCAAAAACATATTCAAAACATTATTTCATAAGGCACACATGCAAATCATGCTCAAATGCACCTAATCATGAAGCAATTAATCAAGATAAAGCAAAATCTCAAATTATGCTCAAATGCACCTTTAAAGTCTTGTCCCAGGCAAGATCTAGGGTTCCAAGCTTCAAGTCTCCATTGAAGGAATTAAGCCAATGTTTCTACTCCAGGTCTGTGGAATTTGATAAATGAGTATCCTTTCACCCATTAAGTCCCAAGAAAACTCCAATTATATAAGTTTATGATTTCTATAAATCTAAGGTTTATAGGATCTTTATGGATTCTTGATGACTTTCAATAGTTCTTCTTCTTCTCCTTGTCCTCCTCCTTATTCTTCTTCTTAGCTTCTTCTTCTTCTTCTTCTTCTTCTTCTCATCCTCCTCCTTGTCCTCTGTATCCTCCTTCTTCTCCTCCTCCTCCTCCTTCTTCTTCTTACTCCTCATCTTCATCTTCTTTGTCCTCTTCTTCGTCGTCTTCTTCTTCTTCCTATTCTTTGTCTTCTTTTTCTTCTTCCTTTTTCTCATCCTCCTCCTCTTCTTCCTCTTCTTCTTCCTCCTCATTCTTCTCTATCTCTTCTTCCTCCTCCTCATTTTTTTCCTTTTTCTCTTCCTCCTCCTTCACCTCATTTTTCTCTTCCTTCTACTCCTTTTTCTGCTCCACCTTTACCTCATTTTTCTCTTCCTTCTACTCCTTTTTCTGCTCCACCTTCTCCTCCTCTTCCTCCTCCTTCTCCTCCTCTTCCTTCTTTTTCTTCGTCTTCTACGTCCCCTTCTTCGTCATCTCTTTCTTTGTCTTCTTCGTCTTCCTTTTTTTTGTCTTCTTATTCTTTTTCGTCTTCTCTTTCTTCTTCGTCTTTGTCTTCTCTTTATTCTTCGTCTTCGTCTTCTTCCTTTTCTTTTTCTTCCTCTTCTTCTTCTTCTACTTCTTCTTCTTCTTCTTCTTCTTCTCCTTCTTCCTCTTCCTTTTTTTTCTCTTCCTCTTCTTCTTCTTATTCCTCTCCCTCCCCCTCCTCTTCGTCTTCTTCCTCTTCTCCCTCTCCCTCCTCTTCGTCTTCTTCCTCTTCTTCTTCTTCTTCCTCCTTTTCTTTTTTCTCATCCTCCTCCTCTTCTTCTTCTTCTTCCTCCTCCTCCTCATTTTCTTTCTCCGCTTCTTCTTCTTCTTCCTCTTATTCTTCTTCCTCCTCCTCCTCGTACTCCTCCTACTTTTCCCTATTTTTATGGGGCATTTCTTGATTTTATTATTTTATTTTTGCTCATTTGTTTATTTTTTTTTCCAGAATTTTGATATTTAATTTTGTTAAAATTGTCATGTTTGAATATTTTTTGTCAGCTTAATATATTCTTGAAAATTTGGTAAAGATTAAAGTGAGGAGGTTACACGATCAAGATATTACTTTGTGATCATTAAAGTGAGTGAAATCATGAGATAATTTTTCAGCATAAGCAAAAAAAAATAAGGTGATTTTTTTACTTGTAAATAAGTCTTGACCCATAGTGTTATCCAATATGTGTGTCGGTACAATTTGTCAATCTGGGTCGCTGGATTGAATACATATTTGTGGTTAAAAGGCAAATCTTTTGAACCTCCTTGTCAGATAATAAAAAAATTGTTCTTTTTTAATAAAGATAAACTCTTAGTCACTTACACATATCTCAATAGTTTATTTGGTACCTGCTATATTTCATTGATAAAAGTATAAAGTAACTTTGTCTACTGAACTCAGGCTTAGAAACACAAACACAAAGTACTTGATATTTTTCACCTTTATACTCTGGGTCCTCATGGTCCGTTCATGTCACAATCCAATTATTATAATTAAATCCACACTAATTTGTTGGATGGACGAATCATATCTTACCAATCAATCTATTATATACCTAATTCTTTTAATATAATTATAAGCACTAAGACATGAAATAAGAGTTTCAATATTAGTAAATAAAAGAAAGTAAGGAATCTAACAACTATTACACTTTCCAAAATTTGCTAGTCACCATACAAGTAGTTTAACAAACAATGTCGAAGAATAGCAAAAAATAAACAAGTAAAATATTTTTTGAAGAAAATAGAAAGAGAAGATCTGTGTTAGCCTGAATAGGAGTAGCTCGCCCTTATATAAAAAATATTGTTTCGTTAGATATGAGGTCACGTGAAAGGTTCTGGATCACAATCTGCACTCAAAGAAACATACATGAATACATCAACACAAATATTATGTATTATTAGACATCATAGACCAACTCAAATTAGTAACTAATTTATTCTATAAAGTATAACACCTCAGAAATTAGAAAGTCGAAAGAAAAGGAAAAGTTCTAGGCATTGAGGCAGGTTCTACGAGTCTAACCTACAGACTACAGGAATTCCTACGGACCATAGGAAGGAAGTCGTAGGCCTGGAGATAAGTTTTTGGAGTTTCAAGTTTCTGAAGTTTGACTTACAAATGAACAGGACGAATTGTAAGAGTTTTAATGGGTCGTAGATGACACTCGTAGGATGGAATCAAAGATTTGATTTAGGATCTCAGGTCTACGGAAGGTTTTGATGGTTTTTGGTTGGTTCTACGGGTCGTAGGGTGTCCTCGTAGAATGATCCCAAAATTAGAATTTTTTTGAAGTTTAACTTGAGTTCTATGGATGGGGTCTACGAACCGTAGACTGGACGATGGACCGTAGGAAGGTCTCATGGGAAATGATTGAATTTTGGGTTTCTAAAGTTGGTTCTATGGTTGACCAAGACGGGCCGTAGGAATTCCTATGAGCCATAGATCACAACCGTATGAACTATTCGACAATTATTTTTAGGGTATTTTGGTCTTTTTCTATGCATCTAATACCTATATTATGTCGTTTTGACCCTATTTTAAGACTTATAACTACCCTTATACCCCCAAAACTTCCCCAATTCTCTCATTCACTCAAACCCCCAAGTCTCATCCATATTCAACCCCTCCAACTCTCTCTCAAGGTCAAGAAGAAGAAGCTAGGGTATCCAAGTCAAGTCTCATTTTCACCATTGCTTTTGTTCTTTGAATATCAAGGTTTCTAGAGTTTTATCAAAGGGTTCCATTCACCCATTGAGCCCCAAGGTTTCTCAAATTCTCCAAGTTCAAATTCATCAAAATTGATTAGGTTTTCATTCAATTCTTTATGGGTTCTAATTGTGTTGATTCAATTATTTGATTTTGATTTTATTATGATTGTTTTGACTCAGTTACATACTTTTCAATTGTTTTCACATGAACCCATGCATTGATCATGTTGACTTATGAACCCTAGAAGACATGAATTTATGAAGAAACTATGAATCTATGAATGATGTTTTCATGAAGTTATGCACGATTTTATGAAAATAATTTCTTTACGATCTAGGTTGCTCTACGATGAGCATCAATGAAATTGTGAAAGGATTTTTTCACATATTAAGAATAATAGTTTGGTGAAAGGTTTTCTCATATATGACTGATTCAAGATTTAATGAGCTACTCTAGGATATTTTAAATGGATTAGTAACTTAATGTGCTTTACCATGTATGATGATATGCTTATGTTTATGACTATTCTGTTGGAATTTAACTTAGCATCGAGAGAACTTTGAGGTGGAGGCTCAAATAGGATAGTCTCTAGTTTCATATTACGTGCCCCAATCGGTTTGCCTTAAGTGGCCTAGCTAGTGGATCCACATATAGCATATGATATGATACAACATTCTACCTTGGCAAGTAGACTCTCATTTCTCGTTATTGGATAAAGCTCACATGGTCTTTTTTTTGTTTATTTTTTATAAAAAATATTGACATTATAAGCTCAATCAAAAGCATATATAATGGAACCTTTCCCTTCTAAGCTCTCCAAATTGTTTGTGCCACTTCTCACTCCAACAATATTCCTTTGGCGAGATCAAGATTTTTACATAATTAACCACTAGGCAACGTACATTGAGGATTTCTCTTGTATTTGCAATCCTCATATTATATACAACTACGTTTACATCATAATAATATCTTACGAAAACTATTTCTCCCGTCTTTATCACGAAAAAGGGCACCGCAAATTCGTACCAAGAATTTATTTGTAAATTCTTTCTGAAAAATAAAGATGTTGTCACGACCCGATTTCTCGAGTCATGATGGCACCTACTATACCATACCAGTAGGTAAGCCAACCTGTAACCCAGAACATCAAGCAATGAGCGAAAGGGCATAAACTAGCGAAAACAATAATCTAAACAAGAATAACAAGGCGGAAGCAATCCAAAATAAATATATACAAAAATCCCTCCCAGAACCTGGAAGTCACTAGTACAGAGCTATCTAATAAAGAGTACAAGTCCCAAAAGTGGACCACAACAGAGCGTGTCTCAAAGGCAACAAGACTAGCTAAAAAAAAAGGAGACAGAACAAACCCAAAATGCCAAGTGCTCGCCCTCGTCTCTGAATCACAGATGCAAAAGAAGGCTGGAACTAATCACCGCTGGTAACTGGTACTGGGACCTGCATCACGAAATAGATACAGAGCGTAGCATGAGTACCAACAGAACAGGTACTTAGTAGGCATCATAGGCCGACTGAGCAAAAAGGGTAAAGACAATAAAAAAGGATAGAATCTAGACACAGAAAGGTCAAAGCGGATATGAAAAGAAAGCACACGAACATACCAGAAACAGACTAAGTACAACTAAACTTAACTGGACCCCCATAATCCCAGAAGGTACACTAGTGCGCAAGTTCAAATAATATCTGAACGGACCCTCATAAGTCCGACAGGTACACAAAAAACCTAAGTCTACTGAGAAAGAAGAAAATCGGGCTCCCAGCCCAAAGTAACTAAGATAATCCATCAGACTCCACCTAGCCAGCAGTGCACTCCCAGACCAGCTAGAAAGAGTGACCCTAGGGGGAACCCAACCAAACAGTCCACTCCCAGCCCAGCTAGAAAGAGGGACCCATGAGTGATGTAAATATCGCGAGTCGTCCTACCATGCAGTCAACTTCCAACCCAGCTAGAAAGAGCGACCCGGGGACACCCAGCCAGCAGCACACTCCCAGCCCAGCTAGAAAGAGAGGCTCGGGGGCAATCGTCGATATCACCGAGTCTACCCAGCCAGTGATACGCTCCCAGCCCAGCTAGAAAGAACGACCCCAG
>JAJOOF010008614.1:0-24640 GCA_029582545.1 Solanum lignicaule | reverse complement strand
ATGTATTGACTATGAGGGTGAGCCCGGTAGTTTGTCTTGGCCCCCGCTAAGTACCCATGTTTAGAGGTGGTGTTGGACAAGTTGTGTATTATGCTTGAGCTTGACTCATCTATGGTATTTATGTATCATTCCTTTTTTTTTCTTACTCCCTTAGTACCGATTTCCCCCTTGATTATGCTTATCGCTTATGGTCATTTTAATTGCTTCCGCGACCAAGGATGTATAATGATACGCTATGAGGCTTGTTTGGGGTTCCTTCGGGTTCCCCATTCGCCGGTCACGTCTAGGCCCTAGTCTTGGGTCGTGACATTAACTCTTTATATTCATTACCGAAATAAGAATATAACCAGTAATATTTTTTTTCTATGGATATAAGACATTTCTATTTTTTTCCTAGTATGCATGTTTACCCTTTTCCTCTACTACAAATTTGTCTCTCTAAGTAATTATATTTCTAGTTAATTGAGTTAGTGGGTTTCTAATGAATTAAATATATCATTATCTCTTGGCAAGGATATCAAGTGCTCTTTAATAAGTTGTTTTTCTAATTAGAATATCTGGGAGGAATATGTTTTGCCCTCCGAGAACGAGGTGTCTTTCTTAACCTTTGAATTTTTAGCTTGTTTAGGAGTTTAATTGTGTCCTTGTCATCATCTAGAAATTGACTAGATTTGAGATCATCCTCCCTCTATTTCAACTTTCTCTTGATTCAATTTTTTGCTTATCAAGTTGTGGGAATCTGGTAGGTCGTCCTAGCTTGTTTATTGCTTTGTTGTCAACATGAGTGATTTAAATTAACTATGCTATTATCAAAGTCTCACTGTGATAAGTGTCTCTTTCCCTGTAATAAGTATACATCATATCGGTTTCGGTCTCTCAAATAGCACCTTCAACTAATTGATTTCTCCAAAGAACCTTCACGGATACAATTTCTTTGTTTCTCAACTTCCGAATTTGCCGATCTAAAGTCTCAACGGGAATCTCTTCATAGAAAAGATTCTCCTTAACTTCTAAACCTTCTATGGGCACAATGGATGTCGAATATTCAACACTCTTTTTCAACAACGAGACATGATTTACCGGATGTACTGATGTTAAATCATTTGGTAATTCAAGTTCAAAGGCCACCTTGCCAATATGCCTCAAAATTTGATATGGGCCAACATAACGGAGACTAAGCTTCCCTTTCTTTCCAAATCTCATGACACCCTTCATGGGTGAAATTTTCAAGTAGACACAATCATCAACATTAAACTCAAGTTCTCTTCTTCTAACATCGGCATAGGACTTTTGTTGATTTTGAGCCATTTTCAACCTTTTGCGAATAAGTCAAACCTTTTCCATATCCTCATGCACCAACTCGAGCCCTATCAAAGCGACCTCACCAACTTCAAATCAGCCAATAAGAGACCTACACCTCCTACCATAATGAGCCTCAAACGGTGCCATCCCAATTCTAGAATGATAGCTATTATTATAAGCAAATTCAATCAATGTCAAATGGTCATCCCAATTACCCTTGAAATCAATCTCACAAGCTCTCAACATATCTTTCAAAGTCTAAATGGTATGTTCGTTTTTTCCATTGGTCTGAGGATGAAAATTCGTGCTAAGTTTCACTTGAGTACGAAGACCTTTCTTAAACGACTTGCAAAATTGAGATGTAAATTGAGTACCTCCATCGGAGATAATGAGAATGGCACTCCATGCAACCTTACCATTTTTCGAATATAAATCTTAGTGTAATCCTCCAGCGAAAATGAAGTCTTAACGAGAAGAAAGTGAGCATATTTAATCATTATGTTCATAACAACCCAAATTGAATCAAATTATCGACGAGTGGGGGTTAAATCCACAATGAAGTCCATATTCAAATCTTCTCACTTCCACGTAGAATACAAAAATTTTGAGCGAAACCACCCGTTTTTGTATGCTCAACTTTCACTTGTTGATAATTTGGACACTTAGCCACAAATTCCATAATATCCTTCTTCATCCCATTCCACCAATAGACTTCCCGTAAATCACGGTACCTTTTGGTGGCTCCCGGGTGAATAGAATACCAAGAACAATGAGCTTTCGCCATAATCTGATTTCTCAACTCACGTACATTTGAAACACATAACCAACCTTGATACAAAACAAAGTTCAAAATTCTTAAAGTTGAAATACATTTTAGGATATTAACTCTTTATCTTCATTACAGAAATAAGAATATAACCAATGATTTTTCTTTTCTATGGATAATATAGGTCCTTTCTATTATTTTTTTCCTAGTATGCATGTTTACCCTTTTCCTGTGGCTTCAAATTTTTCTCTCTAAGTAATTATATTTCTAGTTAATTGAGTTGGTGGGTTTATAGTGAATTAAATATATCAAGTGCTCTTTAATAAGTTGTCTTTCTAATTCGAATAACTGGGAGGAATATGTTTTAATTTGTGTCCCCCCCCCCCCTTCCCGAGAACGAGGTGTCTTTCTTAACCTTTGAATTTTTATCATAATTAGGAGTTTAATTGTGTCCTTGTCATCGTCTAGAACTTGACTAGATTCGAGATCATCCTCCCTCTATTTCAGTTTTCTCTTTATTCCTTTTTCTGCTTATCAAGTTGTGGGAATCTGGTAACTCGTCCTAGCTTGTTTGTTGCTTTGTTGTCAACATGAGTGATTTAAATTAACTATGCTATTATCAAAGTCTAACTGTGATAAGTTTCTCTTTCCTTGTAATAAGCATACATCATATCGGCTTCCGCTTCCCAAGTAACACCTCAACTAATTGATTCCGCTAAAGAACCTTCACAGATTTCTTTGTTTCTCAACTTCCGAATTTATCTATCTAAAATCTCAACCGGAATCTCTTCATAGGAAAGATTCTCCTTAACTTCTAAACCTTCTAAGAGCACAATGAAAGTCGAATCTTCAACACACTTTTTCAACAACGAGATATGGAATACCAGATGTACCGATGCTACATAATTCGGCAATTCAAGCTCATAAGCAACCTTGCCAATAAGCCTCAAAATCTGATGTGAGACCACATAATGGGGACCAAACTTTCCTTTCTTTCCAAATCTCATGGCACCCTTCATGGGTGAAATTTTCAAGTAGACTCAATCATCAACATTAAACTCAAGTTCTCCTCTTCTAACATCGACATAGGACTTTTGTTGACTTTGAGCCATTTTCAACCTTTTGCAAATAAGTCAAACCTTTTCCATAGCCTCATTCACCAACTCAGACCCTATCAAAGTGACCTCACAAACTTCAAACTAGCCAATAGGAGACCTACACCTCCTACCATAAAGAGCCTCAAACGGTACCATCCCAATTCTAGAATGATAACTATTATTATAAGCAAATTCAATTAACGGCAAATAGTCAGCCCAATTACCCTTGAAATCAATCTCACAAGCTGTTAACATATCCTTAAAAGTATGAATGGTACCTTCGGCTTGTCCATCGGTCTGAGGATAAAAAGTCGTGCTAAGTTTCACTTGAGTACAAATACCTTTCTGAAACAACTTCCAAAATTGAGATGTAAACTGAGTACATCAATCGGAGATAATGAGAACGACAATCTATGTAACCTTACCATTTCCTAAATATAAATCTTGGTGTACTCCACCGAAAATGAAGTCTTAATGAGAAGAATGTGAGTCTATTTCATCATTTTGTTCACAAAAACTCAAATCAAATCAAACTGTCGACGAGTACGGGATAAGCCCGTAATGAAGTCCATATTCAAATTTTCACACTTCCACGTAGAAATACTAGTGTTTTGAGCCAAGCCACCTAGTTTATGATGCTCAACTTTCACTTGTTGATAATTTGGACACTTAGCCACAAATTCCATAATATCCTTCTTCATCCCAATCCACCAATAAACTTTCCGTAAATCACAATACATTTTGGTGGCTCCTGGGTGAATAGAATACCAAGAACTGTGAGCTTCTATCAAAATTTGATTTTTCAACTCATTGACATTTGAAACACATAACCAACCTTGATATCGAAGGACACCATCTCCCCCATTGGGAGAAAGCCTCAATGGACTTCTTCAACTTAACTAATATCGGATCAAGATCTTGCTTAGCCTTCACATCCGATACAAAAGATGATTACAAACCATTATGATACAACTACTCACCTTCATTAGAATCAACCAAATGAATGCCTAATTGGGGAAACCTATGAACATTATAGACTAACTCTTTCTTGTCATCCTCCACATGAGCAACACTTCACATTGATAGTCGACTAAGAGCATCCGCCACCACATTTGCCTTTTCGAGATGATATATATAGTACACTCATGTCGTAGTCCTTCAACAACTCAAGCCACCTCCTTTGGCGAAGATTCAAATCCTTTTGAGTGAATACATATTTCAAACTTTTGTGGTCGGTAAAAACATCCACATGAACACCATACAAGTACTGTCTCCAAATCGTTAAAGAAAATACTACCGCCGCTAACTCCAAGTCGTGAGTTGGCTAATTCTTTTCACGCACCTTCAATTTTCTTGAAGCATAAGCGATAACTTTCCCAAGTTGCATCAAAGCTTTTTAGTTTTTCCCAAAGTTTGACTTCGGTCAACTTTTTTGGTAACACATGCTTGGAATGGGATTCTGTTAGTGTGGTTAACTCTGAAATATCGAGTTTGGTCTAGAACAACCTTTGGTTTGATTCTCAAGGGTATTGGGATGAGTTTTTGGCTTTTCATGTTTTATTGGTGTTTCTTTATAAAGTGTTGAGTTTGGTCATTAATTTTATGAGATGACCTCTGTTGGTTTTTTCATGATTGTATTGAGTCTGAAATGTCTTTTCGAAGTGGTTTGCACATTTATTTTGCGTTGTTTGGACCCCAAATGATTTTTGAGGGCCCGTTTCAAGTTTGGAACACTTAAGTGAAGGGGCACCAGTGGGCGGGGTCGCTTAAGTACTTGGCCAACCGCTTTAAAAGAGGTCGATTTTGCGACCATAGGGCGACTTGAGAGAAAGGCGCTTCTTAGGTGGGGTTCGCATTTTTCGACCCTTTGACGGCTTAAGCGATGATCACTTAAGCGACCAAATGGCCTCTTTTATGAAAATCGTTGGGGATTAAAATCCCTTTTCTTCTTCATTTCTTCAAGGAAGAAACCCTGATTGAGTGGAGCTTATCCAAGGGCGATTTTACTCATTTCTTGATCAAATTCAGTGATTCAAATGTAAATTTGTTCCCTCCCTCTTCCTAAACTTGATTTTAGCTTAGTTTTTGCAATTTATTTCTGATTTTTGCCTCTTACTCCTTGATTTCTATATCTTTAAAATAAGGTAATTAGACCATTTGTGGTCCGATTTGAACTCCATTTTTACCCATCTTTTGGGCATATGATCCTCACTCCGAGGAGAACGTAATGATGATTTTTAGTTTCCTAATTCTATAACGTCATTTGAGGGTCAATTTTGATACAATTTTCAGTACATTTTTTGTATTATTGATATGTGTATCGTTAGTCCCGTATTGATTTGCTTGTTTTGTTCTTGATAGCTTGACATCATTTTGAGGCTCTTCGAAAGGGAAATACGCCTGAGTAGACGTTGTTCTTGTGTGATTTTTGGCCTTGAGGTAGGTTACGACTTCCTTTTCTTAGACTTGGCTTAATTAGATTAATTGTATTTTGAGTAGTAATGTATGATTAGGTTGGATTTTGGGATTACTTAGGCTTATTTGATCCTTAGTCAATTATAGCCATCTATTGGGTTGTTTAGTGTAGTTTAACCGGAAAACCTTAGCTTAGGTTGATCCTTGTGTTTTGTATCGAATAGTATCCTTAGAAATGACTTAAGATGTCATGAAACTTAGGTTACCGTGTGTTTGCTTGGATTGAATTATTGGTTGGTTATGGTGCTTTTGGACTTTTATACTCGTTATATTGATTGTTGGGCCCGAGGCTGTTAGCTGAAATCTAGGTTAGTACGTTTGGACTGTGACGGAAATTACCTGATCGAGTATGTGCTTGGTGTGTTGTGATTTGGTGTAAGCTTTGGAAATTTTGATGGCTTTGAATGTGGTTGTTGCGCTTGAGTACTCATTGTTCAAAAAGACTTTTTTGATAAGTTTAAGATATCATTTTGGGTGGCCCGTCGACATATATCCATGTTATTGGTACTTTACTGTTAAGTCGGTGCCACTCATTTCTTTGGATTTAGGCTTGAGGCGACAAGCATGCATCATCATTATTCGATTTCGGATTTTGACATATAGTCAAAAAAGAAAAGTACTTGTTGTTCATGCTTCCTAGAGGATGAAAAAAATAAGCCAGCAAGTCTATACAATTTTGGCAGTCTGTAATATGGCTGCATTTTCTTTTTCTACGACAATAAAAAAAATTTAATCAACTTTTTATTTGCTTCTGATTTGACTGCCGCGCGCGCTAGTTTTTTTTTCCAGCTTCTAGTGAATAAATTCAACGTATAGACTCAAACCACAGTAGTGGATATATACAAAACATATGTACAAACAATGGAGCTAATATCATCAGTAGGAGCAACTAGTGATGGTATGGCGAAGTTGTTTGAATTCTATTTTTTCTCTTTTGTAGAAATCTTTGTAGCGATTTATTCATGAAACAACCAGTTTGAGTTTGTAATAATGGTGATGAAGGCTCGGACATCTTTTTTGTTTTCTCCTCCATTTCTCTACTTGCACGATATATTATAGCTTTAGCCTGCATTTAGAAATCAATTATCTATTAACAAAACAAGTCATTTATTAATTGTTATCAGAAAATAAAAACTGGAAATACATATACCTGAAGCTGAGTAACATGAGAAACAACAAATTGTCCATTGTAAAATATTGTTAGCTGTTGTGATTGCTCATTCTCTAATTGTTGATCCTCCCTAATAGTAAATAGTAAATAAAAAACAAATATATAATCAATACCTTATTATTAGAAGGACTAATCACTAATCAATACAGATTAATTGTGAGAGTAATTAAACATGAGAGAGACTTACATTAAGAAGTTGCTAGGAGAAAGAGTGAGTTCCAAATTACACTTTCTTCTCATTTTCTTCAATTAAAAAATCTGGGATTGAAATTGAATGGAGTTTTTATCAATATATCTTTTGTATATAAGAACAATATAAGAGAATTAATGAAAGATGAAAGGGGAGTTTGTTTTGAATGAATATATATAACATTGTTTTCTTGGGAAGTGGGCCTTGCCTGCCAGGTTGAAAGTAAAAGCCACGTTTTTTATATTATATTTATTGAGTATATTAGTTGATAAAATAGAACACGAAACGCACACTTGTAAAGATGACAAAAATCGACATACGCCAACTTCTCCAGCCTTTTTTTTTTGTCAAAAAAAAAACAGTGATGCATGGACCATGCACCCACGTGTTTCAGTCAGCCTTATTATTAGAGCCGTGAAAATGGGCTCCCATGGGACGGTCCAACCCTATCCATTATTGGGGTAGGATTGGGATAAGATGTTTCATATCCATTTAAAATTAGGGCTTATAAACTCAGTCCATATAAGTCATTGACCTTTGAGGCTTGATTAGGGCTAGGCCGAGGTCGGCCCATGGGCCAAAACATTTTATTTAAGAGTAATTTACAATAATCTCACTAGTATATAATCTAATTATTTGAATACACACTATGTTATAATATTATGAATCTTCGTGCCTAGATACATGTATCTCGGAATAGATAGACTCAAAATTAGGTTAATTTGTTCTAGATACACTTTATTCAAGTAGATTCGCATGTGTCTAAGATACATATACAAATCTCGCACCCTCGCCTCCATCCCATCTTGCTTGTCACTCTCTTATCTCACTTGTGTATCTGGTATGCGATTAATACATGCAAATTACACTAGATTTTTGCCAGTGTTATTCAAACAACACCATTATTTACCATATTTTATTTTAAAATCTTCTCATTTTCTTGATGTTATAGAATTATAAGTTTGAAAAGAAAATAAAAAGAAGGGCTAAGTGATGCAACATGCAAGATTTAATAAAATTTAAGAACTCACATTACTATTTATTTCATTTTGGGTTGATGTAAGAAAGAAATGATTTTTAAAAAAAATTAAGATCTAAAATAAATTATTAAAAATTGTAGATAAATGAAACATAAAATGAGAAATTGTATTTTATATATATATAATTTTAGTCAATTAAAAATAAAAAAGTGTCATATAAATAAATTTGAACAAAAAGAGTAACTCATAAGGAAAAGGAGAATAAAGAAAAAGAAGGAAAACAAAAAAGGGAGCAAATATCATGTATCATGTTGAAAATAGAGTAAATTCTAAAAATTGAAGTCTGTCAGATACGATATCATGCCCGGTGGGTAAAATATTTGGGTGAAACTTTATATATTTATATTATTTTCTATATATCATATATTATACCTAGAGAGTTTCAATCGAAGTGAGTGGGAAGCACGACACCTCTATCCTCTTTATTAGATACGCCTCTGCTTATAGCAATATGGAAATGTTACTTCTACTTTGATAAACTAGACTCAATAGTGTCCTCTACAATAGTTTTGAGAGCTAGGGTGTTGGTTTGCTTGTTTTTAAGCATATCTATAGCTAGAGGTGTTCATAGTTTGAGTTCAAATTGAAATTCGAACTAAATTAATTAAATAAATGAATTATTTTTTGGGTTTAATTTGATTTTAATTTTTCTAAAAATAAAAATATTTATTTTGTTTGATGTTAATAAAAATATGAATCGAACTGATAAATTATATATATATATATATATATGTTTTGTAAATAATTTTAAATATATCATATTTTCTCACCAACTTTTTAATTTTGATTTGTAATTATGCTATCAGATCTATTGTAAAGCATATTGCAAGCAATTAAGGTAAAAATAAAAATAAAATTAATAGTAATTGTTGCATATTTCCTAGATATACTAAGTACTATATATACATTTAGTTAACCAAAAAAAGGTCTTACCATTATATCTTATCCGCACACTTGGAAGCTGCCTCTTATATAAAAAAAAATATGAAGACTCTTTGTCCTCTATTGATATCTGATTTAAGTTGTGCCTTAGAATATTTTTATTTAGGGTAGTAGCTAATTTTACAAAAAAAATCTACAAACTTATTAGCTCATCAATCACTATAACAAAACAGTTTTAGCAACAATAAATATGCATATTAATAAAAAACACTAAAACCTTTATTGGTATTAGTTGATTGCCATTAAATTCAATAGCGCTATAGACTTTAGAGACATTTACAAATAATGTTAATTGCCTTTAAAAACATATTTAGCAAAGACTAAACAATTATCATTAATTAATTACCACTAAAAAATTATTTTTAATATAGTATATTCGCTATGGCAGTGAGAAAATGTTACTTCATGTTGTTCAAAGAGACTCAATAAAACTGTAGTCTTGAGGATGAGAGCTTGACTATATTTACTGTTCCGTTTTTCCTATATTGTAGGACCAACGTTGGCTAACATATCTATTAGCACTAGATGGGCATGACCTGTGTTGAGCATGGGCCCAACATTATTTACATTTTTTGAAAGAGTCTTCTATTTAAGGGGTGTGAACGACAATATGTTTAAATATCATTTATACTTTCACTTTATTTACAATTACACAAACATGAGGAAAAGAAACTAATTATTACATCTTTTAAAGCAAGTCCATTAAGAACTATCCTTTGCTTGAAATGTCAAATACATGATGGAAACCTCTGAAGATGAAAAGAACTACTACTACTTCTGCAGGGAGTACTAACCTGCAATAGTAAACTACAAAGTTTCAAAGTCGATAGTGAAAACAACATATTATGAGACCAACTTGTAACACAACTCGTACTGAGAAATTATTGACACATGAAAGAATTAAAAATAAATTTTTCATTGAGAACATCCAAATGATACATACTCTGCAGCTTCGAATGTCCTGCAATAATCGTAGATCAAATACCACATTTACTATTGAAAATCAAAAGAGCATTTACTGGATATGGCCCAATATTGTTTTGCTTAAAAATATTTTTCATTTTATTGCAAGTCAAGGACTCTTTGTCAAAGAGCCAAAATGGATGCATGTCATTTAGATCTTTTGAGGATCTCAGAATAACCAAAAAAAATCATGCAGATCTGAATGCTTAAATGGCACAATCCGCTAACAAATTTTTTTGTAACACTCTAAAAAAGTGGAGAATCTTAGTTGCTTATTTGATTGACTACCTGAACTCTCATCTTGTTGGGCAGGATTCCACTTCTCACATTGTAATCTGCTCCTCATTTTCCCTTCCCCTATGACCCCAAATTTGAAAAAAATAACTCCAAAATATGTAAAGATATTCAATTTTATGAAATGCCAAGATTTGCAGTTTTTCATTTGGTGCACATGCATTAATTAGCTGCCTAAATTTATTATCAGTATAGACTGATAAAAAGAAGAAATTAAACTCATGATACAATGTTTGAACACAAAGAAACAACCTTCAAGGTACAATTTTTTGTTAAGTAAGAAGTGGATAATGGCAACTAGTTCAAAAATGCATATTGCTGCATTTTACTACTTAAAATTACCGCAGTCTACTCATGAAGAAATATGATAAATATAAAAACATATCCATTTTTAATTCCACAAGTGATATATGGGGAGAGGATGTATGCAGACCTTATTCCTAACTTTGTGAGGGTTTAGATGTGGTTTCCTATAAACCCTTGGCTCAAAAAAATGTTTCTGAAAAAATATGTTAGCAAAAGAGCAAGAAATGAAACAAGCAAGCAAAAATTAGTAATATACATTAAAAATAAGACAACACACGGCTACTTAATAATACTACTTAACTGGAAGTGGAGAGAAGGAGGCTAGCCCCCTCTTCTCCCACAAAAGGTGCGATAATACTTGGCTATCTACTACTCTTCGTCCCTAATCCTCCACCTTCATTGTTCATAGATACACACAAAAAAAAAAAAAAGATGCTTGATGATGTGAGGCCAAAAATATATTTCTTATCATTATTTGTCTCACATTTATTATTTATATTTGCTCTTTTTGAGCATTAATTTTATAGATTTTATGAATTGTGTTTAATAGTGTATTTTATTTGTAGAAGTAAATTGGGGTAAAGTTGAAGAAGTTTAGAGCTAAAATAAATTAAATATGAAAGGTTGAAGAAGGAAACAACTTAATTGATTAAATTGAATATTATATTAATATTTATATATATTTAAAAGATCGGTAGAATTCAATTGAATTGCAAGCCTGCTGCCACGTGGCATATTTTGAAGGGAGCAAAGAGTTTGAGGCAGCGAACCACTGTTCGGAAGTTGAATTTCGTTTGATTTCGGATTCCTAATTTGTTTGGACTCAATTATTTTATTTAGGGTTGTCTACATCTATAAATAGTCAGGGGCGAATCCACGTGTCGTCCAGGGGGTTCATCCGAACCTCCTCAATAAAAAATTACACTGTATATATAAGTGAATTTTTCGAATTTATGTGGATATATATATTTTGAACCCCCCTCAATGACAAAGTGAAAGAGATAGCCCAGCGGCAGCTCCCTTCAAAATTAAGCGTGACATACAGGATTTGGGTCCCTGGGTTAGCGTTTTATCTTTTACTTTTTTTAGTTTCAGTTTCTTTTTTTTTAGTTCCAGTTCCGATTTTCACGTTTTTTTAGTTTTTTTTTTTAATAAAACGTCTAAAATGTAGTGTTAAACCCAAAATAATTCAACGGTCCCATACTTCCATTCCTAAAGTATAATAACTTTTTCACTTCCCAAATTCCTAAATCACTTCCTTAGTTCTTCCCCAACACTCAAAAGTCAAATATTAAAACCATCTCAAATGAGTTGCGAAGTCGAATGAATGATGACTTCTTGAGCAGTTGTGTGGTTCCGTTTATGGAGAAGGATGTGTTTAATGATGTTTCAACGGATGATATTATTTTGTCTTTTCAAGCAATGAAACCTCGTCGAATAGTATTGTAAATGTGCTTGAGAAGTATTAGCACTGACCTCTTTTTGGAGTTTGTAGTTAGCACTCTAGTCCTAGAGTGAGACATAATGAAGTGCTAATTTTTTGTTCTAGTTAGCTCCATTTTTTGCTCTACTTAGCATCCTAGTTCTAGATTGACATATTGTAAAGGGCTAACTTTTTGTTTCACTGTAATCACTCATGTTAGTTTCGAGTTTCTTGTAACGAAATTAACTTTTTGTACCTATAAAATATATACTACTTCATTAAAAATTTGTTTTGTTGGCTTATTTACATGTTTATACTTTTATTTTTCGAATCCCCTGAACGAAAATTTTGGGTCCGCCACTGTAAATAGTCCATAGAAATAATTATTGGAGGACATTAGGAGATCAATTAGGAGGTACTTTGCAATAAAAAGTTGTCAATACTTTTAGGGTTCTTTTCTTCTTCTTTCTTTTCCTAGAGATTAGTGGCTAAACGCCCTTGTTCTGGGGCTGTAGCTACGAATCGAATGTTATTTAAGGTTTATGAATTAATTCTTGGTTGTCATTATAAGTTACTTCTATATTCTTGTTTTAGTATTTTATGATTGCGCACCATAAGATAAATCTATTGTCTAATCCTAAAATCGAGAGAGGAGGGGTTAGATAGACCAGAGAATATAGAGAGCTCGGTCGACCTATTTGATTGAGGTGATTAGTGTTCAGGAGTGACGCCCGGACAAACAACTTGCTTGGTTACGAAATAGGATGAAATATATATGCTCGCTAGTTAGTCTATTTATCCCTGCTCAACGATGTAGTTAGATAGCTAACTGGAGTAGGCGACGAGAGGTGTGTAGCCCAACTCATACAATTAACCCTATAAACTAGTAACTTGACAACTAAAATTAGTTCTAAGCCAAGAATATGATACATGAGATTCATTGCATGCTGCAGCCCTGGAATTTTTCCAATCACTGTAAGTAATCTTATTATTTAATTCATGCGTTCTTTTCTTTATAAATAAAAAATCAAACTCTTTTAGCATTCTTAAATAAATAATTAGACTAGTATAATTTAGTAAATAGTTAATTGACAAGTCCTTTGGGTTCTATAATCTGGTTCTTTTAAGAGCCACTATATTACTTGCGCGACCACGTAAACTTGCATGTGCAATTGGGAGCAACAAGTTTTTGACGCCGCTGCCGGTGACTTAGAAATTAACTATTCTTCTAGGTTATACTTTTTCTTTTTATTTATTAATTTATTTTTATTTTTTTGCTTTTTTTAATTAGTTTTTTTTTTCAACAATTATTATTTTTCTTTATTTGAATAATTTGGTACTCTTATTGATATGGATGATTGGGATAAATCGTAGCTGGGTGATGAATGTCCTTTATGTCATATATGTGGTCGTTAATATATTCATTGGAATAGTTGCCCTAAATCCTATTTCCTTCCCCTGAACCCTATTATGATTCTTCTGTTATTTGTGATGTTGGTAGGGGCGATGAAGTGGAGAATGCAAAACAAGTTTCACTTATGGAATGTATGGACATGTTGGACAAAGTTAAAGTTAATTCAAAAATCACTGGACAAATATTTGAATGCACAGAAAGGCACAAAAAAATCATGAAATTACTAGATAAGCTTGACGCTATTCAATTAGAAATTACATTTCAAGCTGAATTAGAAGAGATTGAAGCCAATAAGGAGAAAGTTATCGAGAAACAGAGATAGTGAGCCAATATTGGATACAAGGACAAACTCAACTTCTAAAGTTTCAAGAGTCTATCCGTGATGGTCTGACACACATGACAACCCAACTAATTGAAGGAAGAGTTGAGCTCACACAAGAAATAGATCAATTTGGCTCAGATATTCATGACTTGGAGACTCGCTTGAACAAAAAGATTGAGGCATCTGATGCCCAATTTTCAATTGTCGTGGATAATGACCAACTAGTTGAGCAAAAAAAGAAATTCCAACCATTCAACTACACCTTATTCCTTAATATTGATGTTGAGAAAGAGTACAAAAGTGAGAATATTGTAAAAAATGCTTCTTTGGAGTTGAGGCAACTTGAATTTCATTCAAAACACTTTTCTGTAAAATCTAAACTAATGGATGAGTGTATAGATGAGGAACAAGTCCCCTATATCTTAAAGTTTTTTAGTCCACGTAGGCTAAACAACATTCCTCACCTAAGAGCCAAGAAGTGCAAGATGCGATATATATTACTTGGTTCTTTTATCTTTATACCACCACCCCTTGAGAGGAGCAGAAAAATAGATGTAACGTTAGGGGTACAATTCATAAGTTCAAAGTAGAAAGAAAAGAGGTGAACTTACTTGTGTCGTGCCGCGACGTTAAATTAGGCGCTTATTGGGAGACAACCCAATTTATAGTGTAACTTCTTTTTTTTGTTTTATTTTTTAGTGTAATTTTTTTTTTGTGTTGTTTTTACAGGTTTTGGAGAAGTCTGAGTATCCAAAATTTGGAGCTAAGGAGCATGTTTGAGCTTAAGAATGGGGTGACAACCCTTGATGAAAATTAAGAGAACATGCTACTAGCTAGGCCTAAAGGCCTCAAGAAGTTTTTCTAACCCTTGCTTTAAATTTTATTTGATGCTTTGGGGACATAGCATTTTTTTAAGTGTGGGGTGGAAAAATAAATTTCTATTTTTTATTGTTTTATTGAGTCTTTTATTTTTTTTAGGATGGGTTCCTTGACTTTTATTTTCGGTTCTTTTCCTAAGAATAGTCCCTTTGAACCGATTGTCTTTTATTTTCTTAGGAATAAATTTTCTTTTAATTTTTCTTTTGAGAGAAAAGAAAAGACCCTTTTGAGTGGTGTGATACTTACTATTTAGGTCTAATTTTTGAATAGTACTTTCTTGTAAATGCTTGATTAATAAAAAAAATGCAGACTCTTTGACACCTAAGCTCATGATTGTGACTTTGTATATAGCTTATTTTATTTTGTAGTTTGTTATGATCCCGTCTCTCTTAGAAGTGGAATTGATCCATCTTGATTGATACTTGTGCCATGTGTGGTGAGAATTTGTTTATTCCATGTTTTGCATCCTAGTCTAGAACTTTCCCTGCATGTTATTGAAGCGAAATAAAAAGTGTTGTTTTGTTTAGGAGATGATAATAGACTTTCTTTGATTTGTCTAGTAAATTTTAGCCTTTTCAGATATTTTATCACTAGTTAGCCCTTTTGAGCCTGTAGCCTTTTGTTGGTAGCCATATTCCGCCCTAACTTATTTTGTTGAATCCCTAATTTTTGCACCTTGCTTCCTTGAGCATTATAGCATAGACTTATTCTAATTATCAATTCTGAGAAAAAGGGATGGTTGAGTGAAAAGGTGATCAATGTTAGCTACAAAGTGCTTAAAAAGCCCTCTTTGAAAGAATGTGACAAAAAAAAAGTTACCTTGATGATGGCTCTGGTCCTTCCTAGGACATCGTGCACCTTAATGCATGTAAAATACGTAAGTTGAGGGTGACTATTATGAAGGAAAACTTAAAAAAATAAAAATGATTGAAGCATTCTTGAGATGATGAGAATTACTTGTAAAATAATTGTTGAAGAGGGGGTTGAAAATAAAGAGAAGAAAATAATGGGTGATGAAGTCTTAAAGTGCAAAGTGCTTAAGGAAGTGTAAGTCACTATTATATAGTTTTCCTACCTGTCCCCTAGCCTACATTACAACCCGTTAAAGTCCTATTTGATGCTATTCAAGCATGCTTAATTAGTGGAGATGTACATAATGGGCAAGCCTGTGGTTCTTTGTGTATACATGTGAATTTTATTTGTGAGTGTGAGAGTTGTTCTTGTTATGAAGTCCTTAATGTATATTCAATCTTTTGAATTGAGTGTGTGAACTATTTCTTCTTGTGAGGGTACTTTTTTCTTCCTTGAGGTTAGGAGGTTAGAGATTTGTTGTTTATTTGGATGTCTTGCAGAAGGATTGAGAATTGTACTTGATGTTTTGAAATTGATATATGGCCTAATTGTTTGTATTAATCAAAGTGATGACATTTTTATTTTGATTTATTTGAGATGAACTTTAATGTTTGCTCGAGGATGAGCAAAAATTTAAGTGTGGGGTGTTGATGTGAGGCTAAAAATATATTTTCTTATCATTATTTGCCTCACATTTATTATTTATATTTTCCCTTTTTGAGCCTTAATTTTATGAACTGTGCTTAATAGTATATTTTATTTATAGAAGTAAATTGGGATAAAATTGAAGAATCTTGGAGCTAAAACAAATTAAATATGAAAGGTTGAAAAAGAAAATCAATCAGACAGCTTAATGGATTAAATTGAACATTATATTAATATTTATATATATTGAAAAGATCGGCAGAATTCAAATTGAATTGCAAGCCTGCTGCCACGTGGCAGATTCTGAAGGGAGCAAAGTGTTTAGGCGGGAAACCACTGTTCGGAAGTTGAATTTCGTTCGGTTTCGGATTCCTAATTTGTTTGGATTCAATTATTTTATTTAGAGTTTTCTACATCTATAAATAATTCATATAAATAATTATTGGAGGACATTAGGAGATCAATTAGGAGGTACTTTGCAAGAAAAAAATGTCAATACTTTTTAGGGTTCTTTTCTTTTTCTTTCTTTTCCTAGAGATTAGTGGCTAAACGCTCTTGTTCTGGGTTGTAGCTACAAATCGAATGTTGAATATTTAAGGTTTATGAATTAATTCTTGGTTTTGTTTATAAGTTACTTCTACATTCTTCTTTTAGTATTTTATGCTTGCGCACCATAAGAGAAATCTATTGTTTAATCCTACAATCGAGAGAGGAGGGGTTAGATAAACCAGAGAATATAGAGGGCTCGATCGACCTATTTGATTGAGGTGATTAGTGTTCAGGAGTGAGGCCCGGACGAACAACTTGCTTGGTTACGAAATAAGATGAAATATAAATGCTCGTCAGTTAGTCTATTTATTCCCGCTCAACGATGTAGTTAGATAGCTAACTGGAGTAAGCGACGAGAGGTGTGTAGCCCGACTCATACAATTAACCTTATAAACCAGTAACTTGACAACTAAAATTAGTTCTAAGCCAAAAATATGATACATGAGATTCATTGCATGTGCAGCCCTGGAATTTTCCCAATCACTGTAAGTAATCTTATTATTTAATTCATGCGTTCTTTTCTTTGTAAATAAAAAATCAAACTCTTTTAGCACTCTTAATTAAATAGTTAGACTAGTATAATTTAGTAAATAGTTAATTGATAAGTCCTTTGGGTTCGATTATCTGATTCTTTTAAGAGCTACTCTATTACTTGCGCGACCACGTACACTTGCGTGTGCAATTGGGAGCAACACTTGACATAGGTCAAAGTTGGACTCACAACTCATTATGAAACGTTTCTTTAAGTGAGGGAGTAAGCAGACTTGAATTATAAATTGTAGGCATGACATTTACCCTCTAAAATCTGTATTTATGGTGTTATGTCGTAATTTTACTAACCTTTAAAAAAATCACTTTTGAAAATGTTCAAAGTATAAAACAATTTGAGAAAAATACTTAGAAAAGAGTCGCTACTTAATTTTTTAAAGAAATTAAGAAAACTTATAATTTTCAAAGATTTAAACAGAAAAAATCATTTGAAAATACCAAAGAGGGTTCAGGGTTCAATTTACACTTCGAGAAGGGTTTAAGCATTCGAAGTGCCCGCTAACATGCGGTTGACCTGCGACTTGACTAAAATATATTATGACTATTTTTTAGGAAAAAAAAGATTTAACATAAGAATAATAATTTACAATATTTGATTAACTTTGAAAAAATAATTAAATAAATGACACATTTTATTTTTATTTTATTTTAATTTAGAAAGGAACCTAAAAATGAAATATTTGGATTAAAATGCAAGTGAATATAATTTTAACAAAAAACTAGATTAATTATAATTTATTTTGAACTATTTTAATAATAATTTGAACCAATTTGGTTAAATAAAGCATGAAAACTATTTTAAATTAATTGAAGAATAAATAAAAAGTTTTGACTAAAGATTTTCAAACAAAGTACATGAGTTGATAAAAAAGATTTTACTAACATAAAGAATATAGTTCATCTTTTGGGGAATTAATAATTCTAAAGTTAGAGTTAATAAACAACAAACGATAAATAATCGCAAATTAAATAATTTAAGAGAAAGGGAGAGATTGAATTTGGGCCTTTCTTGGGCCAAATTCGTTGCTATTTTTGGGTTTAACCCAATTCCCGTTTTTGTATACACCTGATGTATATCAGTGTATATCAGCGTGTATATCGGCCCCTTTCATGTATTTCTTGCTTCCGAACACCTTTGTTTTGCCTCCGCCCTATGTTTTTGCAATTTTGACCTGCATATAAGTGTATGCAGTTGTATACATCTTGTATACAACCCCTTTTTCTGTTTTTCGAGACCTATTTCAGCTTCTTTTATAACATAGATTTCCTCTCCAAATTTCATATGCTCCCAATGATGAGGTTGACTCGATAAGAGCGAGTTTTAGGCCTCCGAGGCCCATTTGAAATGCGAGGTGTAGACATGAGTACATAGGACTCACTTGGACATACACACAGTGAACAAATAAATACAAATTAGCAAATGGAATAAGAAGATTAATTGATGTACTATTTTTAAACTAAAGGAAACTTTGGCATTTTCATTGCAAATTCAATTGCAGTTAACCTTACAAACCAAGAATTGGAAGAGACCACATGTAAGCATTATTAATTTCCAACCACATTGCATTATCATCTAGGGAAATCAATTACAGCGCATGGTATTATTCCAAAACACATTGAACGCTTCTAAATCTTTGAGCTTATTTGAAGATTATATACTAGCTATATGATGAACAAATGGAAGAAGCTGAAACTTAGCAAATCAAGCATGATTTATTCAGCTACATCCAAACATCAAACTATGCTAACTAAGAAAGACATAACACAAACAAATATTCTTAAGTTAACAAGAAAATGTAAAACAAATGCACTTAGTTTGAAATCAACCCATTTAACAAGATAACATTTTCCAAATGCTAAAAACTATCCAAACTTCCTGGGATCAATCACACTTCTTCAAAAATGGATAAAAAATAATCCACTAAGCAGATTAAATTATGGAATCTGAAACTAATAAAAGTTGCTCCTAAAAATAAAGAACATGGGAAACTAGACTAGGAAATAAAGCCATTAAAATCAATAACATTGTCAAAGATCATATGATGCATTGAAGGGGAAAAGAGAACTAACAATTTATTCTCAAACTAAATCATATAAGGAAAATAGTAAGCAATTTCTTCATGCTTCAGTAGACAATAAATAAGATTCAAACAAGAATGTAGACAATTCAAAAATATTGAATAACAAATGATCAACTACAAGGCTTTGAACTAGAAAGAAAAGAACAAAACAAAATTCTTGGGAAAATGGACCCTTAGCCTAAGAGACATAATTAACTGAACAAACAAATATCAAGGCAGTGATTCAATAGCATGAGCAGGATTCAATCTAAGAGAAAATAGAATTAAGAACTACAGAGCAGGCTCCAAAAGAGAACAACTGGACACATAAACAGGAAATAAAACAAACAAAAAAAAAAAAGAACTAAAAAGGCTAGGATATCACCTTTTCCGGGGCAGCGAGACCGAGACTCGGGTTCAAAGCGATTCCTCCACCACCATTGAACTCCGATGGTTTCAAAAGGAAAACATATAACTTAAAAATCGAAACTTTTTGACTATAGTAACCAATTTTTTATGAAGCTATGTTTCTGTCCTCTTTTTTTTTCTTTTCCAGTGAACAGTGGTATTTATGGGCCGAATTCGGGATTGAAAATGGGGGGAAATGGGTTGACAAGATTGGATGATTTCCAGATTTGAAATTCAAAAATCTATTCTCAAGAGATAAGGTTGCCAGATTTCCCCGATTTAGTGGGATTTTCGTGTGAAGAAGACGATATATGGGTCGTAGGGTATGGCTGCTTTTCTGGATTTGCTGGGATTCACTGCGCTGAACTGCTGTTCGTTTCTGGGTTTGGTGTCGTAAGGAAGAAGACGAGGCAGTGGGGTCCGGTCGGTTTGGTGTTGTTTTGGTATGTTGTATGTATTGTATTGTTGGAAAAGGAAGTGGGCTGGAATTGGGAATAAGAGTGGGCTGCTGAATGGGTCAATGTTTGGGCCAAAGTTAGCTGAAAATTGGCCCAATTGTGGTCTTGTATGTGAGGAAAAAAAAGGCTTAGATTGGAATTTAGAATTTGGTCCATTGGATTGCAATTATAGCCATTGAATTTAAGGAGTCAACCGAATCGAGTTAATTTGCAAATTCGGCTAAAATTTAAATAGAATGAATTAATATAATTAATTTACGAGCTTCTTAATCTTTACAAAAATAAAATAATTAACTTAATTATAAACTAAATAATTTAAAATTATAACTACAATTAAAGGTAAACTAGTTTAATCAAATATTTGCTAAAAAAAATTGAGATGATATTTGAATATTCATAAAATATACTAATTATATAGAATATATATATTAGGTTAAAAATCATAAAATGAAGGAATTACTTAAAATGACTTGGAAAATATTTTGAATTTTATAAAGTTAATATTTCACATTGTTGAGAATTTAAGAAGCTCGATGATTAATTTATATTGTGGAGGTCCAAAATTGGGTGTCAACATATGGCCAGAGAACCCACATCATTTTGTTATTATAATACCATTGGGCATTCTGTTTTTTCTTGGTTAAATTTGTTTCTTTCGGTGAAAGAGGTGGTTGGAGAATTCAATTAGAATGTTTGCAATTGAATTTTGTAACTATGATTAACATGCAATCATATAATTTAACAATAAACTACTCCAAAGGAAGCAGTAATTAGACTCTTCATCACATCAACTTCTCAAAAAATTATGATATTTATAAGTAAGAATGTACATACTACGTTAAGGGGACGATACAATTTTATTTAGATACTTTAACTATAGAAAAAATCACCACTACAAAGAACTAAAAAGCTAATAAATTTGAGATTAAAAAAAATCAAAATCATAGAAGTGAAAGCAGAACAATTTAAAAGAACAGCCAAAGCCAAACGAAATTATAGAATAATTATATGTATAGATTTGATACCTTATGTGAGAGTAGTTAGTGAAATTGCAAACATTGATTCTCTTAGCTTGTGATTTTACTAACAAACTGATCAATCATACTGAAAAAGAAACCCTATGAAACTGTGAAAAATCAAGATTGGGTTTCAGAAGAGACAACTGTTGACACCTAATTTTGACCCTCCCCGATAATAATTAATTTCGAGCTTCTTAATTTGCAAATGATTTAAAGTAATTAATTTTAGGAATTTCGAAAAAAAAATATAATAGAATAATTTGCGAGTCATTTCAAAAGGTTTGTCACTTGTTATAATTTTTAAATAATAACATGTCTTTTATATAATTATGTATATAATTAGTGCATTTTATAAATATTGGAAAATCGTCTCAAAAGATTTTGTTTAATTAGACATTTGGTTAGTTTGTTTAGTTATCTAATAGTTTACAATTTTGAGTTAATTAGTTAGTTTATAATTAAGTTAATTATTATATAATTATGTGTCTAATTATTATATTTTACGAATGTTTGAAAATTGTCTCGAAAGGATTTTAGCTTTATTTAAATATTTGGTTATTTAGTCGTTTATATTGTTAAAGTTAATTAGTTTACAATTAAGTTAATTATTTTATTTTGTCAAGATTAAGAAGCTTGTTAATTAATTAATATTAATTTATCGCACTTGAGTTTTAGCAATTTTATTAATCAAATTCAAAATGGGCATTTTCTTAATCAAATTGGCTATGATCTATCCCTCCAACTCCTAATTCCTAACATTACTATACAACTCCAACGTAATACATTACAACAATACATACTCTCCACAGCAACGCCCCAGCCCACTCCCTTTTCCTTTAACCCGGCCCAACCCCACATTAACAACAACATTCAGCCCCAATGTTCACGAAGAAACCCAGAGAGTCCCCCCAACGTTAGCATCCAACTCCCGTCCCTGTCCCCATTAATGCCGCAACAGCAAGAAAGGGGCACGCGTCTGTCTCACTTTCCCCTTCCGGAATGAGTTAAAATCTCAAGGAAAAGGTGCTTGTCCAAATCGGTGAAAGAATTCAAATTTTGAATTCGGGATTGACCCCAAAATTTCTACCCGAATTCCCCCCAAAATCTACCCTAATAATCCCCTATATGTATTCTCTTCTTACTCTGGTTGAAATTTTTTTTTGGTTTTTGGCTTCCATTGATATAGAGAAATAGCTTAAGGGAAAATATATAAAAAAACACATACGAAACAGACACACAAAATAGAGGGTCCAAGTTAAGCGAGAGTCAGTCTTCTTAAACCATATAATTTGGAGTCTAGATTTCGGGTCTCTTTCCAGTATTTTGCTCACCGAAGCTCATCGGCATTTGATTCAAAGTGGTGGAAGCTTCTTCGTATTTAGCTCGCCCCGTCCCGTTTGCTGCTCCGAAGAAGGTAAACTCCTTCCCAGTCTTCATCCGAGTTCTGTCAATGATCTGTGTGCCTTAATCGTAGTTCGAATTTATGCCCAATTCTCTTTGGCATTCCTTTTGATGGGTCGACTTCATATATTCGTTAGTATTACTATCTTCTTAACTTGTTCTTGCTCATTATATGTGCCCTGTAGCGAACCATTTTGCTTAAACTCATGATTTCGTTCTAAGTGTTTTTCTGTTAGCATTTGGAAGGTCAGTATTTTCATTTGTTTGATCTGCATCACTGGTTGTTAAACTTGGAAGTAGTATGGTTGTCCCCTGTTTAGTAGAGTATTAATTTAGCATGAGATTTCTTCAAATATGGTGCCTTTATTTGTTTCATCTTGCGTCCTTGAGCGACAATATTAGTTTATAATCATTGTGGCCACCTCTGGAATTTCTATCGTATTCGTATATTTGTCCTCCTGCTCGCTATTTGCAAGGTTACGAGAATCATGTTTATTCCATTGGCTTTCTGTTAGTCATCACTAATATTCGATCTTTGATGTTTATTTTGGCTCATTTTTGTCTAAATCAGAGGGTCCATAAACAAATTTTATCATATCCTTTAGTTGTTAGAAAAAAAGATTTTGAGTGGGATATTTTTTTTATTTTTTTTAATTTTTTCTAGTAGCATTGAATGGTCACATTTAACAAATGGTTTGACCAACTGCTTCCTTCATTTGAGTTTGTTTTTTCTATTTTCTTTGTTATTATCCTAAGCATGATAATTGTTTATTTTGAATGTTTTGAGTGGAGTCTGTTATGGGTATTACTTTGTTCACATATGCATTTGTTTGGTCAATTAAGTTAGTTGGATGATAGCTTCATTCATTTTTATTTTTGTTTGATATACCAATTTATTACTTGCTCAAGTTCTTTTTCCTTGATTAACTTTTTTTTTTTTTTTTTTTTTCTTTCTTGGTATCATGTGAGCTCGATTTGAGTCCATAGCGGACTTTTCCCCCATCGCATTTCGAGAGGGAGCCATAAAGGCTCAAACCCTTTTTATTGAGTCAATCGGGTCAACCAAATGGCGCACAGGTTGAGAGAGGCAGAATAATATCAAAAATTAAATTTTTCGTGTTCCGAAAAAGCCGAAAATCGGCTAAAACGCAGCTGGTATACAGTGATATACATGTTGTATACACTGATATACAATCAGAAAATATCATACACAGGGAAAAAACGAGAATATACAGGTGGAAAATGCGAAAATACATAGTTGAACTAAAATTACAGGTTCGGGAGTCCAGGAACTAGCGGTATACATAGCGTATACATCAAATATACACTTGGTGTATACCATGGCCAAGGAGGATGGAAAAGGGGCCAAAAGCCCAATGAGATATATTTTGCAGATTTGGAAATTTGGGCCAAAGGCCCAAATTCAACATGTCTTCCCTTTTCCCCCTATCTATTTGTTAGTATATTTGATTAGCACTTTGATTATCTTATGGTTCGATTTAGTTAAATTCCCCAAGATTGGTCATTTCATTTTATTTTCGAATCAAAGTATATATATTTTATTACTTAGTTCTTTCTATTTTTGTTGACATTTTATGAACTATTTCCCTTTAGAAAATCCTCCTTTAGTTCATTCCCCCTTAAGATAAATAAAAAAGATAAAAAATAATAATAGTAATAAAAATATGTTAAAAAATAAATGAGCTCTTTTACTTAATTTAAATTTTATAATTAGTTAAAATAAATGAGTTCTTTTACTTTTGTTAAACTTTCAAGATTAGTCAAAGTCATGAGTTCTTTACTTAGTTAAATTTTAAAAATAATTAGTTAAAATAAATAAATTCTTTTACTTAAGTTAAAATTTTAAAATTAGTCAAAAATCATTTTGGTCAAATCGTCGGTCAACCGCGAGTTAGCGGGCATTCCGAGGGCCTAACACCTTCTCGGAATGTACATTGAACTCGAACCCTTGTTTTCAATCGATTTTATCTGTTTGAATCTTTTGAAAAACCTTATATTTTTCTTGATTTTTTACTAAAAATTAAGTGGCGACTCTGTCCTTTTGGAAATTCGATTTCACTTAAATCATAAGTTTAATCGATTTTTTGAAAACTA
>JAJOOF010008609.1:0-16442 GCA_029582545.1 Solanum lignicaule | reverse complement strand
ACTGAAAGGTAAATGAAATCCTCCGGAAGCAAGGAGGCTCACCATAGCTAACTCGAACTCTCGGATGTATCAACGAAGCTCCTGTTGATGATCCTGAATACCTGTGTCTGCATCATGAGAAGATGCATGCCAAATGGCTCAGTACGTAGAATGTACGAGCATGTAAGAGGAATTCTAAAACATAAACATAAGCTTGAAACTTGATAAAAAGGAAACATACTTGTCTCTTCTCAAACTTACTCAACCCAAGGAATACTCAAGGATACTCAAAACTACTCAAACTTACTCAACTCAGAAGTACTCAAGGATAAGATACTCAACTCAAAGATATGTTATTCGACTCTGCGTACTCAACTCTAGATACTCAACTCAATATGACTGAACTCATTTCAATATAAAGCAAACTAAAATAAGTGCAATATAAAGAAACAAACTGTTTAAAAACATGTTGTAAACTCTGTGTGTATGCAAGGATACAACATAACTCTGAAATGTATGTAAAAATACAATAAACTGATGTATATAAAAATACAATAACTTGTGTGGGAGTTTCTCTAACCGACAACCATCACATAAGAGCTATAGTGATGAGACAACGATAAACCTCACACTGCCAGAGCATTCTATACCCGGCCAAAGGTATAGAACCTGAACTGCCTATCCACTAGTCTATCTTGAAAAGGATTCATCTAAAAAGTATGATCATTTTCTACCCATAGTGGCAACATGGTTCTATGAGGGCTATGGGTTCTTTGAACGCTCCCTCAATTCGGTGTTCAATAATATTCCCAAAATATACTAGCTCTTATGTCTTTAAAACATACTTCTTCTGTGATTTGAGATTAGTGCTCAAAAACTTAGCTCAAAGGCTATCTTGGAAATCTCAGTTTCCTCTCTTGCTTTATTGTGAAAGCATTTACTCTTTAACTGAAAACTAGCCCAAAGGCTCTTTAGTGAAAAACTAGCTCATAGGCTCTTTTGAAAATCTCAGTTTTCCGTTCTTATTTAAATGTGAAAACATTTTAAACTCTTTTGGGAACACATAGTCCCCATATACTTTTAAAGAAATGAACTTCAACTTAAGTCTTTAAACAATGATTAAACATTTGTAAAAGACTTCTTAAAATATGGTTCATGCCGAATTATGGGCATGAATGACTCAATGCAAGGTTTTCAATAACCATAGATAGAACTCAACACTTGGAACTCAAGAACTTCAATAATACTACTCACTTCAAGAATGCTCAACTTAGAGGGTTCATGCGGAATTATGAGCATGAACTACTCAACTCAAGGACTCAAAGATACTTCTCATCTCAAGACTGTTCAACTTATAATGTTCATGCAGAATTATGGGCGTGAACAACTCAACTCATGGACTTCATGTGTAATAGGTAATAGTCCCATGATTAGGAACATAATCTCAAATGGGTTAGAAACTCAATACTTAAGACTTAGGATCTGAAGATATTTCTCTTCTCATAGATACTTAACTTCTGGAGTTCATGCGGAATTTAATGGCATGAACGACTTGACTCGTAGGTCTACATAACATTATGGAACTCATGATACAACTCTTCTCATTCTCTGAATTACTTCCTCAAAACTTAGTTCAAATCAATAGTTGATCTCAAAGGATTCACAATTGAACTCAAAGGCTTTCTTGAACTTTACTCTTAACTCTCTCTTGAATGTGAATTATGAATTCAAGAGTTTTGGTTCATGATATGAAGGATCTCATGATGACAAAGTAGATTCATGAACACATTCTCCTCATCCTCATACTCACTTGCTCAAGTCTTGAAACAAGTTACTAATAATTGTAGAAGACTCCTCAAAAAGACTCTAAGGGACCTTATCAAAAAAGTTTGAAAGAACTCTCAAACTTGACTCTCAATTCTACCTTGAATTTGATTTATGAATTAAAGGTTATGATCATGTTAGGCATGGTTTTAGGTGTTTAGAAATAGCTTAGAGTAGTTAGAATCGAAAAGGAGTGAAGGTGCACTTTAAACGAACTCAAACGGGGCAACTGACGACAAACTGGATGGGGCAGGTGACCCTGGCGCTATGGGTGGCGCGGGGCGCCAGCCCCAAAACTTCAGAGGTGGGTTTGGGGCGCTCTGGCAGGCGCATCGCGCTAGGCCCCCAACCCAGAAAATTCAGCAAGTTTCTTTTCTCGCTTTCTCACCCTATTTCACCTAGAATCGAATGATTTCTTCCCCAATCACTTAGAATTGATTTCTTAACATAAGTACACTCTAATCTACTCAATACATCCCTTAAAACACTCACTTTGATCCCAAGAAATCATCCAAAACCCAACACTATGGAAGCTTACATACCTCTGAGGGATTAAACCCATGGCGAAAATCCGCAACAAGACGCAAGAATCTCGACGAACGCTTGATCCTCTCTTCTCTCCTCTTTTCTCTTCTTCTTTTTTCTTCTTTTCTCTCAACTAAAACCCTAGGCGAAAACTAGGATTATAAAACTGAACCTAACCAGATTATACCCCTAAAATATTATTAAAAACTAAACAAATCTGTTTTGGTAAGGAAAAGACCAAAATACCCCTTACTATTTCCGGTTAACTTTCCTTAACTGGACAACCTAACTTCAAAAGGCCATATCTCACTCATCCGACCTCGAAACTTAGCAAACTCGGTGGCGTTGGAAAGATAATTCAAAGATATTTCCTAAGGTATCTGGTAGAACACCTAAATCATCCTGATCTAGGATTTATCGTCATTTGAAGTCGACCAAAACTCATACTTAGCTTAACTTGCAAAATTTCAGATTTTTCTATATCCAATTTAATTCTTTTTGGAACTCAAGGTGCTACATCTAATGACCTTAACACTTAAGAAATTTTTAATTCCTTGCACAAATCTCACTTACTACGAAGAAAGGTTCGGGTCTTAGCACAAAAAATTTCTGGGGTGTTAGAATCATTCTTAGTGTTGAAGTAACTTTTTTTTTATCACTAGTATTGATTTGATTTTAATTTGAGTTTTGTTTGAGTTACTAATATCTATGGACTATAACCTTTATTGAACCATTCAAAATTTAAATCTCAAAAACTAGGAATAATATGATAATAGATAAAAACTATGAAAAAGTATAAGAAATATTTTTAAAAATAATACAAAGTAAATATTTTTATGTATAAAAATTTATAATTTTAAAAATTATATATATAATGTCGGCTAGGTTTGATCTCGAATTGATATTTTTTTTAGATAAAACCAAACCAATCAAGTATAGTTGTGGAATGGACCGAAAACCACAATTGACATTGAAAACTACCAATATCTCTTTTTTAAGTTTAAATCTGGACTCATGGTCCATTTGATTGGGCAAACTACATAAATCCCACTAGTTTAGGTCTTAATTACTAAGATTTCGGATAGTTTCAAATATTACTTCCTCTACCATATTTCATGCTTAGGATACATGGGTTTGAATCAGCGAGATACATGTATCTGCCGAATTTTAAAACCGAGATACATATTTTATCTGTTTAAATTAATTAGTTGTAACTGATTTCCTTAATTAGAGGAGTAATTGAGGATTTTCAGATTACATGGACAATTAATTCTAGAAATTTATATTAATCAAATCTCTTAATATAAGGTGGAAAGCAATGGGTGTATATATGTTTAATTTATTTTATTTTATTATTCTTTGAAATAATAAATTCATCAATATTATTAATAAAAGACGAAAACATGTATATCTTGATCATTTAACTTGATTAATCTCATTTTATTACTCTTAAAATAATAAATTCATTAATTTGATGTCTCTATTATCAATATATGATGTATCCAACAAACTAAACACTTAGATACATGAGTATCATATAAGTACATTCATATGTATCATAGAAGTATCTAATATCAATTTCGTGCTTATATTATATGTGTCTAGTATTAACTTACTGTATCTGTTTATATGATATAATAATAATTTCATGTATCTGTTTATATGATCTAATTTTAATTTCATGTATCTTTTATATGTATCTAGTATTAATTTGATGTATCAAGTATCAGTTTCATACATTATATTCAAAAATATGTATCTCAGATGCATAGTAAGCATATATACATAATTATGTGTATCTAAATATATAATGTAATTGAAACACCCAAATTTGGCATCTGAAATTATTTCTCATAGATACATATATTCTTAACTCTGATACATGAAGTCTTAACTAGATAAATATACACCTGATATGTATTCAACATTGTTGCACTCGATGTGTATCTAATGATGTATTTGTTCTGTTAATTAAAGCTTGACAAAATTCTTCCATCTTGATTAGGTCGTTCCTATATTTAGATCTATTCTCGACTTAAATATTGGCGGATGAAGAGTCAGTCCCTGCAATGAGAAATTCATGAGTGAAAATAAACAAATAAAAGTTGTTTAATTTAGTATAGTATTGTTAATGTGCAGTACCTTTAACAAGAATCATCTGATTTCGAGAATGTCCAGCCACAAAAGTGTTTGAGAAACAACAAAATTAAAAAATATAAAACTTAATTTGTAAAACTATTTTAAATTGAATTTCAGAGCATTATGAACTTTAACTTAGATACAAAACCAAGATAAATGAGAATAATAAAACAATAGAAACAAACCTATATGTATAATGCTAATTTGAACATGCAAACATATATTAAGAGGATGAAAGAAGAAAGAGGGAGAAGATGGAGGAATAAAGAGGGCTAGGTGGGGGCAACGACAGATGAAATGAAGAGGGAGCAGAAATTGGGGTGGGGGGCAACTGCAGATGGAAGAAAGAGGGAGTAAAAAAAAGGGTTGGTGGACTTTTGAGGGCGGTGGGGGATTTGAATTGTTAATGTATCATTAATTAAGGAGTTTAAATTTAAGATAATTATGAAATATCATATTTAAGGGATTTGTGTATCTGATTAAATATTTTAAAATATATGGTATAAATATTAAAAGTGGTAATATGTGTAACTGTTTTAAACTAGAGGTAAATATAGTATATATGGTAGGGATGTATGTGTAGTTAAGTAGTTTTTCCTTGATTTAATAAAAAATGGGCTCCTAAACGGTTCCACACATAAATATACCAAAAAAAGAGATGGTCGGCCCAAAAGTGGTCAGACCAGGTGAATATAAAAGAACCCTAAATGATAGGGTTTTATGATTTGTGCTCTCCGCCTCTTCTTCTCCATGTTCTCATCGCCTCTGCGGCGATGTTCTCTCTTGTGCTCCCCAATTGTAGCTTCTTCCCCCTTTGGTTATGGGGGATTAACATTCCCCACCTTGATGTTGTTGCTATTGTTGCTATTGTTGTTGCTGTTGAGATCAGCTTTTAAAGGTTCAGTTTTTTAGCCATCTGGCTTCTTCATTGTTTCGTTTTTCAACTGACTCTGCTTTTTGTTTGAAGGTGTACTACAAATTATTAATTATTGGGAAAAATGGTAGAGATGGAATAAAATTGATGTTGAGATTTTATATGCAAAATCCAACTAATTCAGGATTGAGGTATTATTGCAGTTGTTGAATTCCTATTTTTGTATTATTACTATACTGCATTTTCTTAGAAAAGGAAAACAAAAGTATAACGTACTAGCTAGGCTAATCTTATTTGCATCAATTTCAGGATCCAAAATAGAGTAGAAAATCCTAAAATTGCCAGCAACATTACGTGTGAAAAAGAATTCAGACTCCCTTGTTCTAGTCTGACCTCAAGTTTGGAACCTTCTATTTCAGGAGACAGATGCAACCCTTTGGATAGCTACAAAAGTTTAACTACTGATGGTAATAATACTAATACTTAGTTTCATTCTATTTTTTTCTCCTATTTAAGATTATGATGATATATGTTGAATTCAATCGATTAAGTGTCCACTCTTTCGTCAAATTTCTTTCTACGCCTAGATGGACTACTTGTTTTTATGCCTTTTTAGACATTGTTCTCTAATTTGGTTGTATAGTGTTGCTTCAATAAATTAATTATAGGAAGAAGGTAGTTGAATTTGCTTAATAAAAATGTTAAAGAAAAGGCATTTCATAAGGTTTGTTTAACTCAAAATTATAAGAGATTCATAAAAAACTAGGTGATACACTTTCTCATAAGATCAGTGTAGTAATTGCTCATGGACTTTAAAGATGCTGTCAAGTCATTACATTGAATGAAGAACTGAATGTTGTCATTACCAATATACTTCCATTTCCCCCTGAAAATATATCAATTAAACCTTAACTAATGAAACTTAATATTCAGGGAGCAAGTATCATCTGTTTGTTTGGTGAATCTCACGAAATTATAAATTGGAAAACCTACATGAGGACATATTTGGTGGAAGGTGATGCAGAGTTGTGAGATTCAACCTCTTCTGTTTCTCTTGCTAATCCTAGTGAAAATGATTTAACTACTACATTGACTCGCACAAATTTTAATTAATCACCTTATTGTAATTTTAGATATATTAGAGATATATTAGAAGCTTAGACTTGGTAATGGCAGGATTTGTGTTGAGTGAGGCTCAGTGTATTATTGCTCTTGATCTCTTTTACCACTAAGAGATTCAGAAGGCTTGAATTAATAAAAATACAAAAGAGCATGTGAAGATTAGGAAAAAAGTGTTGTTTGATTAGGTGGTTGAATGTCTGGAATTCAGATGTAAACAGAGTTTTGGCCGAGGTTTTGAAGCTTGGGCAAAATGGACAACATTGATCAAAAGGAAGAAGTGGTTGTCCACTTTCCCCAAGCTTCAAGACCTCTGCCAAAACTCTGTTTACTATCAACTGAATTCCAGACATTCAACTACCGAATCAAACAATACTCTTCTCCTAATCTTCAGATGCTCTTCTGCATTATTAGTTCGAGCCTTCTGATTCTCCAACTGATCAAAGAGATCAAGAACAATAATATTATGAGTCTCACTCAACATAAATCTTCCTGTTACCAAGTCTGGGCTTCTAATTATATCTCTACTATATCTGAACTTCCAGTAAGGTGATTCATTGAAATTTGTGAAAGTCGATTTAGTAGTTGAATCCTTTTCACCAGCATCAACAAGAGAAACAAAAGAGGCTAAGTCCAACAACTCTTCATCACCTTCTACCAAATGGGTCCTCATGTAAGTTTTTCAATTTATGATTTCGTGAGATCCATCAAACAAATGATACTTGCTCCCTTAATCATAAGTTTCATCAATCAAGATTTAATTAATATTTTTTTAAGGAAAAAATGGAAGTATACTGATATCTTCACAATCTGAAATGGCAGAGAAAAAAAGGAATGAAACTAAATATCAGTATTGTTACCATCAGTAGTTAAACTTCTATAGCTATCTAAAGAGTTGTAACCAGTGTTTTCAAAAACGTTTTTTGGGCGGGACATACCAAAAATGCTTGGGCGCAAATTGATAAGTCCTAGAATTTGGGGAGTAAGCACTAAGCATAAAACCATAAGTTTTGGGCGTAAAAACGTATGCCCTGAGTGTTTTTAATTATTCTTTTTTTTTTTTGCTTTAAATCATATTTTTTTTATTATTGGTGTAGTGATATTTCTAAAATAGTAATTATAATACTTTTTTTCTTCATTATTGCTTATTAATATCTATCTCAAATAAAAATCATAATAATTTTTCTATATATTATAGGTTATTTATAAAAATTACTTGTAAAATAATTGAAAGTTTAGTTTTACTTTTACTTATTTTCTTAGTAATAAAATTGAATATACATGAGACTATGCCCCGTAGATCCATGGGACTTACTCCCTATGTCTCGGGGCTTACGTCTCGCCTCATGCCCCGCCCTTTAAAACACTGGTTGTAACTGCCTCCTGAGATAGAAGGTTCCAAACTTAAGTCCAGATTAGAACAAAGGAGACTAAATTCTCTTTCACATGTAATGCTACTGACAGTTTTAGAATTTTCTATCCTATTTAGATCCTGAAATTGATGCAGATAAGATCAGTCTGGTACATCATATTGTTTTTTACCTTTCTAAGATATGCAGTACAAACTATAATACAAAAATAGCAATTCAACCATTGCAATTATGCCTCAATCCTGAATTAGTTGGGTTTTGCATATAAATTCTCAACATCAATTTTATTCCATCTTCACCAAAAAAATTTCCAAACTAAATAATTTGTACAATGAAACAAACTAGAGATATTGGTGGTTTTCAATATCGATTGTGGTTTTCGGTCCATTCCACCATCATGAAAATCTACCAACCACGTAGATATGGATAATCGAGTTCACCAAAAACATAAGAAAATGAAAAGAAATCACTTGATACTTCTCCTCTGGGAAGATATTGAACTTAATCACTGGTGATTTTTATCAATAAATAAAGAAAATCCATCGACGAATCAAAAAATAACTCAAAAACTTTGTTTCCACGGCCTTAATTTTGATAGATGAACTTCTTAGAGTCCTTCTAATTTTCCAGAAACACATTTTTATCCCACACTGCCTAGAAAGAGATATTTAATTTAACAAGTGACATGTAAAATATCCCGGCATAACACATGGAAAAGCATACCTTTCTCGGCCTTTTGGCTAAGATCAAGTGTAGTATCTGTTCTTATCAGTTTAATATCTGATATGTGAGTCATCGACTCACACGATATTAACTCTATTTTTTAAGGGGGGAGGTTCACCACGGTAGCTTGCTATTGGGGCCTTCATGAGTCGCCTTGGTGTTGCACTACTACCTCGGCGTGGCTCACCCCACCAATTCTAGTTTTAAAAACCTTTGATTTTATAGCAGTACATAATTTTGGGCAGTTTGATACATAAGAGCTCTCTATGCCATTGCAAGTTGCACATTTTAATTAAAATCAGATATGAACTAATATTAGCTATAACTTATAAAATCTTGAGAGTTAGACTAATTTTTCAACCTACCATTTGGCACCTTTTTTTTCAGTAAGATGTACTGTACTACTACTAAAGATAGATGGTGACCCATAGTGTGTAAAATACTAATGAGTTCGATTTTCCAGCTTGTAATGTCCAACGACATTTAAAAATGATAGTGGAAAAAGAGAGGGCTCAGATGCGCTGTTTTGTCGTCTGTTATCAGACAAGGTGAGGACCCAAGTTCTCATAGACTACGCAATTTATCTTCACAGCACTCGAATAATGCACCAGTCGAGAATCGAACCCGGGTCTGTACCGTGGCAGGGTACTATTCTACCACTAGACCACTGGTGCTAGATGTTTTAAGAATTCCATTTTATATAATTACTCGCAAAGTACCACCCCTAAAATATATGATATCAATAAATTGAATCGTAAGATTAAGTGTAGTATATATTCTTATCAATATAATAATAGTAGTAAAAAACTACTGAGGTCGATGGGGATGACGATTGCTCTAATGACTAGTTTCCCTACTTAAACTACATCGTTGTGCCATGCGACCTGGAGCAATGCCCATTTCATTTCTACGAAACCTAGTATTGTTGACTCCAGAAGTTTTCAAATATTGAGTATTACAATCAAATTGAATGGAAAAGGTGGCCAATATGACTCATCTGCCAATGGAAAATTGTAGTTCTAAGAGCAATACTCAATTGCAGTTTCAATTGAGTATTGTTTTTTTTTTTAAAAAAATAATTTATTTGTATGAATTTCTCGTTAGATCTAAGAGCATCACTATATATGAAAAATAACAAAGATGTCATACTTTTTAAAAAAAACATATTCAATTGCAGTTCATGAACTAAGCCACAATTTTTGTTATAAAATTTTATTAGGGTCCGTCCGTAATGAGGCAAACTCCAATTTTTTTTTAAAAAAATAATGTTGCGATTCGTTGAGTTATGAGCGTACTCTGATTTTTTAAAAAAAAAAAAAAATTGATCCAACTAAGACAAAGCAAAACGTCTACGTTTCTTTTTTTATGAACATGTTTTCTGCCCACCAAAAACAATTGCATTCATCATTTTCCTGAAATAACAAAACAAGAAACAACTGAATACCAAATATTTTAAAGTGAACAAATTAATTTTTTACCTTTGAACATGCACAACTCCAAAATTTACGACCAAGATTTCTTGGAGTCCTTAATGTTTTCATTTTACAATACTCTTTGCATTTACAAATATCTAGTTCAATTGAATATACAAACTTTCCAGATTGTTGAGACATGTCTATCAAATTTCAAAAATCATATAAAAAAAGTAGAAGATGAATGAGAAAATGTGGAGTGAATAACACATATTTATTGTTGAAAAAGGAGATATAACTTAATGTGAGGAAGAAAGAGACATAGATTCACGTGAGGAGCTAGTAAAAAGAATTGTAGTTTGCCCATTTGTGGGCAAACTACCTTTAAAGTTATGTAATATTATTTTGGATGTATTTGGAGTTAACAGAGATGATGCTATTAAAAGATGGTAGTTATAGTTCGTCCATAAATGGGCGAACGGTCCGTTTTGGTGTGTGTTTTTAGAGAGGGTCTTTTTTGGTGTTTAGAGTTCAAAAAGTGTCCATTTTGGTGCTGGACTCCTCAAAAAGTAGCTTTTAGATCACATGCATAAATTCCGTATTCCTGATTCTATCACTGATAGCATAATGTTAGATTTTTAGCAAAAGGTAGCTAAATTGATGAAATAATATTTGGGAAGCTCTCAAAGAATTAAACTAACATGACAAGTAATCAACTGTTAATTTCAGCAAAATTGTTGAAACTATTATGCAGCCAACACCAGTTGTTTCGAACCATAGTTCTTCTTAAGTTTTAATAGTGCTCAATTCTCGAAAAACATCTAATAAATACCGAAAGCAAAATTGTTGAAACTATTTTGCAGCCAACAAAACGTAAATTATTTCATTCACTGCTCTTTGATCAATACTTAATATATTATAGACGATTAATGGGATTGAATTAGTTTTATATATAAAACCAGAGAAGATGATTACTAGTTTAATATATAGAAGCTCTTCTAGTCCCACACTGCCTAGAAAGAGAGATTTTAAGCAACAAGTGACATATAAAATAGCCCGGCATAACACATAGAGAATCATACCTTTCTCGGCCTTTTGGCTAAGATCAAGTGTAGTATCTGTTCTTATCAGTTTAATATCTGATATGTGAGTCATTGACTCACACGATATTAACTCTATTTTTTGAGGGGGAAGGTCCACCACGGTAGCTTGCTATCGGGACCTTCAAGAGTCGCCTAGGTGTTGCACTACTGCCTTGGCCTGGCACACCCCACCAATTCTAGTTTTATAAACCTTTTGTTTCATAACAGTACACAATTTGTCTCTTCTGTGTTCCATTGCAATCCACATTTGAATTAAATTCAGATACTGAACTATATATTAGCTATAAGCCTATAACTCATAAAATCTTTAAACCAATGTTTCAACCTAGCATTTGGCACCTTTGTTTTTTTCCAGTAAGATGTACTGTACACTACTAAAAATAAATGGTGACCCTATATATAGTCTTACCAGAATCAATTTCAGTATTATTTGATATATAGTCGGATTGAATTCAATTTCCCATCTTGTAATCTCCAACAACATATAAAAATGATAATGGAAAAACAGAGGCTCAGATGCACTATTTTGTCGTCTGTTAGCAGACAAGATGAGGACCCAAGTTCTCACTGACTAGGCAATTTATCTTCACAGCACTCCATAATGGACCAGCCAGGAATGCACTAGACGGGAATCGAACACTGGTCTGTACTGTGGCAGGGTACTATTCTACCACTGGTGCTAGAAGTTTTGAGAATTCCATTTTAAGTAGTTATTCGTATAGTACGATCAAGTGTAGTATCTATTCTTATCGGTATATATCTTATACCAACTATTTTTTAGGGGAAGTCCGCACGGTAGCTTGCTATTGGGATTCAGGACCTTCAAGCGTCCTTTGGCATTGCACTACTGACTTGGCTTAGCACACCCCACTAAAATAATTGTAAAATTTACTTTACATTATCACTTATCATTTTTTTTGGAAATATAATGTCATACTCAACATTCTGAAATCTCTAGATGACCAAAAGATTCGATTTGTGTTATTGATTGACAAATCTTTTAAGACTCGTGAAAAAATAATTTATGTGTTTCTTATTAGTTTTCAATATTGTTCACAACTAAGGAATATAAGGGGAAGGTCCATCACGGTAGCTTGCTATCGGGACCTTTAAGCCTCGCACACCCCACTAATTTTAGGTTGTAAACCTTTCTTTCAATTGTTTGTTGAAGGAGTTTCTTTCAGATCCAGGACAAAGATATTAGTACGTAGGTTTTTTGTTAATTAACCTTTAACATTTTTGGAGCAAGATCGATACGTTACATGGAAAATGTTATGTAGGCAAAAAATTGTAATTTATCTCTCTTGTTTTCTATCTTATTTTGGAGTGATGAACCTTAGGAATAGACAATGGACCTCGGTAAACTTGTTATGTCCAGATGACTTTTATAAGCCATCTGTAGAATTGATCAACTTGTTGCAGGATAAATGAGGCTTGCTCAAGTGGTTGAGCATCTTCACATCAACCTATAGGTTGACGGTTCGAGTCATGTTGTAGGGTAAGTGACATTACTATTGATCCTCCTGGGGTAGGGTCGGAAAAATAACTTCTTTTTGAAGAGCATCTTGATACTAAAAATCTTCTTCTCTGTCAGTAGTGCAGCTTAGGAATAGGCAATACGACTCATGTTAGCACTCACACAATGCAATCCACAAGCCGGGAATCGAAGCACTCTGGTGAAAATTTATACGGCGTGATTAGTGAAAAAAAAAATTAGATATATGTAAATAGTTGAGTCCCTTTGATATAATGCTAAGGTCAATCTTTCGAAGCCTCCAATTTAAAGTAGCTTTTTTAGATCACATGCATAAATCCCGTACCTTAGATTTTTAGCAGAAGTAGTAACATAACAAGTGATCTACTCTTAATTTCAGCAACATTGTTGGAACTATTTTGCAGCCAACAAAACGTAAATTGTTTCATTCACTACTCTTTGATCAATGGAATTATAGAAGATTAAAGGAATTGAATTAGTGTAATATATAAAACCAGAGAAGATGATTACTAGTTTAACATATAGAAGCTTTTCTAGTCCCATACTGACTGGAAAGAGAGATTTTATGTAACAAGTAACATATAAAATAGCCTGGCATAACAAATGAAAAGTCATACCTTTCTCGGCCTTTTGGCTAAGATCAAGTGTAGTATCTGTTCTTATCAGTTTAATATCTGATATGTGAGTCATCGACTCACACGATATTAACTCTATTTTTTAAGGGGGGAGGTTCACCACGGTAGCTTGCTATTGGGACCTTCAAGAGTCGCCTTGGTGTTGCACTACTGCCTTGGCCTGGCTCACCCCACCAATTCTAGTTCTAAAAACCTTTTGTTTCATAACGGTACAGAATTTGTCCCTTCTATGTTCCATTCCAATGCACATTTGAATTAAAATCATATACTGATGTCACGGACTTAGAGTATTCACTAATGCTCCGTGCGGCTCTTGACAACTTACTCACTATCTTTCAAGCTCTTGTAAGCTCAAGAAAGCTCTTTATACTAAGATCGCTAAGAGAATGAAAAGGAAGACTTAGAGAATTTTGAAAGAACGCTTTTTGTATTAAGCTTTGGAGAATGCTTTACAAGTTTGCTTGCTTGCTTGGTTGGATGCCTTGCAAATGAATGGCACCCCCTATTTATACTAACTCCTAAGGACTAAAGTGTAAATAAAAATTACTTACAAGTCCCTAGATTATTTACACAAAGGCCCCCTCTCTAGAATTCTCTACACACTCTAGAGAATTCTAAGCCTTTCTTGAAAATATCTAAGTTATTCTAGAGAATTCTTAGAATTCTCTAGCCTTCTTGAATAATCTAAAGGATTCTAGAGTCTTCTGGAAACCTCTCCACAACTCTAGACCCTTCCGCCCCTATCCGGACGCAAAATTTCACTGTGATGTGGCGGGACGTGACACTCTCCCCCACCTATTGATGCGACGACCGCGTCGCATTGCTGCTACATCCTCATCCGAGCCTTGGGCATGCGCGACCAATAGTCCATTGACTCGATTAAGGCCCTTGCGCAACGCTTTCATCGCCTTCCATATCGCTTCTAGCTCGGACTTATGACCGACCTCCTTCCTAGGATGCAAGCGTCTCGGCGGCTTCTTTGGCATCACGACATTGTTCCCTTTTGGAGCCTTTTTCGAGTGTGGTGGCAGGGACCCTTTCGCACCATTGTCTTTCTTCGAACTTGCAATGGTGGTCGTATGCGTCGACTCCTTTTTCTTAGGGTTTTTCTTGAGCTGCATGGCCGTTAGGCGTACTTGTCCTTCCGTCTTCGGTACCTTGACCATGGGCACCATACATGATCTTCCTTGCTCCATGACTAGAAGTTGTTGGAGGTAAGGGTCGATCACCGCGTGGCACTGCTGGAAGAACTCCTGCCCAAGAATTATGTCAAAAAGATCTAAAGGAGCGACAGTGAAGTTTGCCTTACCTTGCCACTCGCCTAGCGTGATGCTCACTCCATGCGCAACTCCACTCACCGGAGTCGGGGGTGCATTGACCGTCCTGAGTTGGGCGTTGCTTGAACTGTAACTCAACCCTAACCTCGTTGCTGCCTTTTTGGTCATGAGATTGACCTCTGCACCCGTGTCGACCAAAGCACAAGCGGGCTTTCCATTGATCTTAAGGTCGACATACTGCGCGCCGTATCCTCTTGGCTTCTCTGGCTGCTTCGTGATAGCTCCGCATAGCCCTATCAAGCCCAATTGCATCGTCCCTTCGCCTTGTTCTTGCTCCTGGGCGTCTTTCTCTTTCCGCTCTCGCAGGATGGCACCAAGGCTCTTCAGTTCAGGGCACTTTGCATAACCATGCGGCCCGCCGCATATGTAACAACCACCTTTGTTGGCAACCTCTGTCTTCCTCTCTGCGTTGCCATGACGTCCAGACTTCTTGCCATCGGACTTATAAGTGTCATGCTTCTTGGGATGTGGCCGCTGCTCCTCGCCTTTGCCACGATCTCCCCCACCATGGTCATGACTACCTCTCATCTCTTCTCCTCTGGCTCTGTCGGGCTTCTCTTGCCTGAAGTCTGTCAAAGACTCGGCCTGGGTGATGGCGTCATCTATCGTCTTGACCTGTCGCCGCTCCAACTCCGTATTGGCCCAATTCTGCAACCCGTCCATGAAGTGGAACAACATGTCTTCGTCCGTGAGGTTGGGAATCTGAAGCGTTAGAGTTGTGAACTCCTTCACGTACGCGCGAATGCTCCCTGTTTGCTTCAGTTCCCTGAATTTGCGCTTAACCTCATATATGACGTTATTAGGGAAGAAGGCTTTCTTAAATTCTTCGCGGAATTGCTCCCATGTGTTGATGGTGCACGTCCCCTTCCCTATCTCGGCTTCCTTGCGCCTCCACCACAGCATGGCCATTTCTGAGAGATACAACACGGCAGTGTTGATCTTGGTCTCGTCACTCTTCACCCGGCTACACTTGAAGTAATTCTCCAAGTGCCACAAGAAATTCTCCACCTCCTGAGCATCGCGGATGCCTTTAAACATAGGTGGCTTGGGAGCCTCGACCCTGGCCTCCCTATCACGGTCGGGTGATGCCGATCCTCCAGCTTCTATGCCTTCCTTGAGTGTCCTCATTTCGGCCTTCATGGATTCAATTGTGTTCAACGCCTCCATGAGCCGACACTCCAAGGAAGTAATGGCCTCCTTCATCTCGAACTCGGCCCGCTGACGTCCCTCCAACTCCTTACGGATGTTCTCGGTCTCCTCAAGGGTGAAGTCTTCAAGAGTCTTGAATTTGCCGTCAGCCACGTTCATGCGCCGGCCTAATATCTCCACGGCCTGCCTGTCCACTTCAACCCTTGAGACCCACTCTTCTCCTGCGGTGACGTCGATGGCCTCCTTACCATGTTCATCGTCACTGGCCTCGGTGGTTGAGGGTGGATGAGATGTTAGCGCCTCGCTTGGTGTGGGATCTAGCAGCATTTCCTCAGGACTCTTTTGGTGCTTCTTTCCCTTTCGGGACTTCTTTCCACCATCCGGACGGACGTTGGTGGTGCTAGCGGCGTTTACGTCCCCTTCGGTTGTCATTCCCTTAGTGCAAACCTTCGCTCTGATACCACGTTGTCACGGACTTAGAGTATTCACTAATGCTCCGTGCGGCTCTTGACAACTTACTCACTATCTTTCAAGCTCTTGTAAGCTCAAGAAAGCTCTTTATACTAAGATCGCTAAGAGAATGAAAAGGAAGACTTAGAGAATTTTGGAAGAAGGCTTTTTGTATTAAGCTTTGGAGAATGCTTTACAAGTTTGCTTGCTTGCTTGGTTGGATGCCTTGCAAATGAATGGCACCCCCTATTTATACTAACTCCTAAGGACTAAAGTGCAAATAAAAATTACTTACAAGTCCCTAGATT
>JAJOOF010008608.1:0-16949 GCA_029582545.1 Solanum lignicaule | reverse complement strand
ACACACACACACGTACTCTTTCTTCTCCGAGTTGATGTTAAACTGAGCAGATCGGAATAACCGCCGGTGAACACACCGTTTTCTCTCACTCTAAATCTCCTCGAATTGAGCGCCGGCGAACACACACTTTTTTGTTTTGCAGAAGAGAGAGAAAGGCGAGTGATGATTTGTGCTTGTAAGGCTTTCACATATTTATACTAACCGGAGAGTGGAGACTGCTAAGAAATTTTCCATTTTGATATTCCGCAGACTTATGAAGAAAATAAATAAATACATAGTTCGGCAGACATGTATACATGTGATCGTGGAGGAAAAGTATATTTATCCAAAAAGTATTTCCCTCTCATTTATGTGACACATTTTATTTTTTGAATCAAATAATTTAAGTTTGATTGAAAATTTACATGTAGAATCTTCAATTATTTTAAAATGAAATTTATATATTTGTAAAAAGTATTATAAGCCAAAATAATTAATAATTAAAAGATTATATTAAAAAATTTACAGTTAAAGATAGATTTGTTTGAATCTCGAAATCCAAAAAGTATCATACAAGTTGAGACGAAAGGAGTAATAAAATAAAATAAGTAGTTCAGGATAAGAAACAAAATACTTATATATATATATATATATATAATTTTTTATGTATTCTTAATTATAGAAGCTCTTATTATTTACCAAAAACAAAAATGCACATTTTTCTTTTTAATTTATAACTTAATTATGATAAATATATGATTTGAAAAAAAATAAATGGCGATTAGGGTGGGTGTTTGGTATTCGGTTTGGGATTCGATAATTCGGTAATTAGTAGTGAAAAGTAGATATCAAATATCATATTTTTAAATACGGTTTGGTAATTCAATAATCGATAAATTAAACTTCGATATGGTATTCGGTAGTATCGTATTGAAGTTGTAGACAATTGTATTACAAAGTTAATACTCTTTCTCCAATTATTTCTATTTTTGTTTATATGGAGGCACAATATAATAGAATATCAACAAGTAAGAAGACACCAAGAAAAGCAAATCGATAATTGTTATGTTTATTCTTTAACTTTCTCTTTGGACTTATACTAATGAGTAATCCACATGTTAATATATGACCTTCATTAAATAAATAATTCAGTATTTGGGAAATACCGAATACCAAATAGTACTTATGTCTCATATCAAACCTAAACCCGAATATCATAATTCTAACATATTATTCCCGAATACCATATCAAATACCAAATATCTAATTGCTGAATACCAAATTATCGAAAATTTTGATTCGATTTTCGATATTTTATGCCCAATCCTATCTTTGAGAGCTATGGGTTCTTATCGCTACATAAATGTTGGTTAACGCTAAAAGCTCCTTTAACACAAGTCAAAGTCATTGTTTCAATTTTGATCTAATAATCACCTATTTCTACATTAGTTTAGTTTTTTTTTCTTGCCAAATTCACATATTGCATAAATTTAGAGGTGGATTGAATCGAATGTTTATTTCATAAAAATAAGAATAAAATTTATCTATAGTCTATTCTTTTTAATTTTTTTATATATACAAGACTACACTACAAACATTACTATTGTTATTGTGGTAATGTTGGTAGTTATTTGATCTTAAACTTGAATAATAAAATAAAAAAGAGAATTTTTTTTTCTAAAGGTACATGGAAAAATACCAGATCTATTATCTGTTTTTTTGTCATTAGGGACAAATCCACTTTCAATATATAATATTTAATAATTTGATAATAATAATAAAAAAAGACCCCACTTCTATTATACTAATAATAATAATATGACAGCCAAACTTGACTCCAACTTCATTTTTTGTGAATAAGATTGGACTATGCTCATGGAATCTAATTTCAATTTAGTCTTATAATTTATGATTAAACATATTTAATCTTTAGTTAATTGATATATTCACTTTTAATTTCTATAAATCTACTCAAATTTAATGAATCACTAAGCGTAAATTGTTTAACTAGAGATGTGCATGTTAATTTTTTATTGTTAATTCACATTTGAAAGTAGTATAATTTTAAAAATAATCTAAATATCACATGTTTCTTGAATAATAAAGGAATCATAATACACATTTTAATTAATTGAAGACAACATATACTTAATTAAATATTACAAGGATCAAAATCCAAATTTACAAATGTTGATGTGTTATGTTAGATTTTTATTGTTACTTTATATTTGAGTAAATATACTTATAAAATACTCCAAATAACACACATTTTTATATTAAGGAGTAAAAAATACAACTTAAATTAATTAAAAGTTAAATATACTTAATTAAATACTATAAGGGTCAAAACTAAAATTTACCAAAAAAAATAATAATAAATACAATTAGTAACTATTAGATATAATTTATAATTAAAGTTTAAGATGAAATAAGTTATTGCATCTTCCTCCTCCCCACTTATAAGTATAAATTTATATGTAACCTAGCAAAAAAGTACGAATTTATCAAGATATAATATTTTATAATATTATATATTGAGATACTTGACATAATATTTATGTTCAACAATATATTTTTAAAATTTTCAAATTTGTTCATAAATCGCATTTGATGTATACGTTTTATGCCTTCTCTATTGATCTTCAATGCATTTCCTTTTCCCCTCTCTTAATAGCATTTGTGGAACTAGGAAGTAGCACATAATCACTCTTATTATAAAATTATATATATATATATATATATATATATATATATATAATATATAGAACATGTAGTAAGCCTAATTAATTAAAATGTTCAAAGTTGTAAACCACCAATTTGAAGCTTTATCTCTTTTTATTACCAAACTTATTGGTTAAATTTGACTTCGTAAATTCTTTCTGATCAATTGAATATTATATCACAAACTATTAGTATAGTGTTGACAGCCAAACTTGACTTTAGTGTTATTACAACCACTTATTATTTTGATGATTATTTTTGTACAACTTCTTTGATATAGAATTAATTACTTTTTTTAAAAAAATATGTGATTTTCAATATGTTTTAGTTAAGAGTAAAGTAAGAAGTATTTATTGTATATTATATTTATTTGTGTCTATTAGCTGATTCTATTCTTTTGCCTACTAGTTAGTTTGAAGCTTTTTCAATAGTACATATAATAACAAATATATGTATTTGATTTTAATTTTCTCCGCGGATAATAGTGAGGGAGTGTACAACGAATGATCCTACAAATAAAAAAGATTAATGATCGAGTTTCATTCAAGTGAGTGAGTGAAATATGCGTTAAGAAAGTGAATTCGATTTACGAATTTTCAACAAGTAAAGAATCAATTCTTTTACATTAGTATTATTATGGAACTGGTACTTGATGACTTTTAAGTATTTTTAAATATGAAAACATGTTAATATTCAATAAAGTCATATAAACTGAAATAAAGGAAATATATATATATTATTGATAAGAAAATTGATCCACTCCTTGTTATAGGCTTCACTGCTAAGAGTCCATGGTTACCGAGGACATATCTAGATTATCATTTATTGTTTATCTGGATTTAATAATATTTAATTTTTTTTTATATATATATATTAATTGATTCACTAATTATTAATAAATATTTCTGTTATGAATTCAATTATTATTATATATAAACTTAAATTTAGTATAAAAATATATAAATTTTAAATTCTGAGTCTATCCCGTTACCTCCATGTTTTGTAACTGGTACTTAAAGTGTTTGATATAGGAGTATCTTTTTAGAGTCAATAATAGAGTACTAGACACCACGCAGACATTTTTAGTTCAGCAACCTATATTGAAGATTTTCCTCACATAGTTACATTCGTTTTTCTTTTTAATAAGATTACATCTTTCGAAACAATATTTTTATCTTCATGATATATAAATAAGATCTACATACACTTTACTCCTCTCATACTCCCAGTAAGATTTCGAATATTATTATTTAAAAGGTATAAAAATCATGATCTAATTAGAAATAGTTTTCACTTATGTGTTTTGATATACTAAAATATTTTATAGAATAACAAATAAAATTCAATGACACACATTCTAAAATTTTAAGAAAAAAAATTATATTTTCTATCAAAATGGGGGAGAAGTATAGATATTATTATAAACTTTAATACTCATAATCACAACACTACATTATACTCTATCTTTCCCCTTGTATGATTATCATATCACACTTCAAGGATTAATTTAGTATTATTTATGTTCATGATCCATTGGGGACACTTCCAATTTATAGCAATAATAATACAAATGAATGTAACTAAAAATACAAAAAGAAAATCCATTGATAAATCACAGAGAAAGAAATGATGGGATACAATACCGGGGCATAATAATCCATGGACTCAAGTAACTCTTTTCTTTAACTGCTTAATAATAACAACTAGACGTACGTAACAAACATTACATGGATCAATTTAGTATCATCTGTGCTAATGATCCACTAGTGTCACTTTCAATTTATAGCAATAATACAGATGAATGGAAGTAAAAGTACAAGAAACAAATAAATCGATAAAATAATTGAAAGCAGAAATGATTTTTGGGTGCTGAGGATTCATCTAAATACATGAGACTAAATCAATAGAGAGAATTGTAGGTCCAAAAGGTGGCGAGAATGGACACAATGCATATGAAGAGCGAAGGGAGAAGAGTAATATTCAAGAGCATACTCTCCCCCAAGTACCCAGCGAGAGTTATAGTTGCATCTGCAATCACCCGAGCAATGGTTCCGGCTTCTGTAGACAAGAGACCACCATTGTAGGTTCCACGAGAAAGCCTAGATGACATGACTCGCGAGAGGAGTGACAAATTTACACCTAAAGTGAGCCAAAACCAAAGTAACTTTTTTAGAACGTACATGATATAAAAACTAACAATAACATAGTATTATCATTGAGAATTCGTCAAGTTTTGTTATATGTCAAAGAAGTGTTAACTACGAACACCACTTAGACACATAATAGTATATAGAAATGAATTCACTTATATCAACGTGCTACAATTAACCTAATTTCTAAAATCGATGACTCCCTTTAGATCATGAAGCAACTCTTTTTGTTGAACTATAAGCAAACTTTATTGAAACTATCACACACTAGAAGCCAATATACGCCTTTTTTTTCGAGTTATTCTGAGTTTGAGCACAACTTTTATTAAACTACACGATTTTTGGTTTTCCATATTGATAGATCAATTGACAATTAAAGATGAGTGTTTCTTAAGAAAGACAACGAAAAGAGGGGATCATACCTTCTAACACTTCAGCAGATACAAATAATAAGAGCCCCGAGCAGACATACTGTGGCACAGAATACGGGATTATAACATTAAAGCTCATCAGTATACCAACACAAACCATAATTTCAGATGCCAATAGAATTTGCCTGCAAACAAAAGAAACTCGGCATTCAATTTCTGATGATGAAGATTTATATATGATAAACCTATGGTGAATTTTCAGTCTTCTAACATATTGTGTCCACCTTCTGTCTTATTAGATGCATCAGTACAAGGTGAGACGTGAACTCTATGCGAAAAGGCTGCCAAAACATTCTTTATTTTATACGCCAAGCCATAAACTATATCGATTACATGTAGAGGTGGCAAAGTTAGGCCAGACAATCATGAACCGCACACACTGAACCCATTTTGGCCCGTTCAAAATTGAACCAATCTAAAAATTGTGCAAATATTTAGCTAAAAATAAAATATTTTCTACGGAAGAATCCTTTTAAAAAGCAAATAGTATTGACTATTGACCAGAAAGTAACCATCCATTAACATATGTGTACGCGAAAGAAGTTACCTGTCCTCGAACATGTTAGTTATATAGCTCCCAACAACAAGATTTACTGGAAGAACCGTGAGGCCAAGACACGCAAGAAAAACTGCCACATGGCCTGTTGACCAGCTAAAGTAATATGTCGTGATGACACTAGATTCTGAAAGTAAAATCTCCATAGCATATTTCAGCATAAAATAGATTAACAATTGAACCTGGAAAAGTCAAAAGAGTATGAAACATTAGGGGAACATGCATCACATACTTGTAGTCCGCCAGAATTTGAAACACATGGGTTCGGGATTTTAGTCATCAATTTGAATTACTGGTAATAATTTGTACAGATAAATACAGAGGCTGAACCAAAATTACTGGTTTTTTGCCAAACCCGCTTCATACACTCTAGCTCCTGTCCCTGCTAGTAGTTGAACTCCAAAGAATCAATTTCCCAGTGAAGAATAAGACCATGTGATTTCAGTGGATTACTACTCTTTCATACAAAAGGAATTTACATGAGGTTCCTCTTTAACAAAGTCCCCGAGAGGGCTAAGTTAATCCATGATTTATGTTTCATTTGTTTTGAGAAATCTATTGATCAATCACGTGCTGCTTATTGGATCGAAAAAGAAGCAAGGAGCTCATAGTTTGAACATACCTTCACAGAAGGAGTGAGCAATCTGTATGCTGCTACTATAGAATTAGCAGGTTTATGAGAGTCCTCAGGAGCTTCTTCACTCTCGTCACCTTCTTGTTCATCCTCATCTTGTTGATTCTCCGGTGATTTTAACAGCAATGGTTCCACAATGCCTTTTTCAAGGGAATCAGGTTCTAGTGATCAAAAAGATTTATTATCAGATCCTTTTTGATAAGTATTAATTTGCACATATTCTATAGCACAATTACGATATATATATATATAGCTCAAGTGAATTGTTATTTTGCATTCTTAGTTAAATATTACAGAGAATAAGAGGAAAGGAGAGCATAGAGGCAATAATATATGTAATACTAGGACATACCGGCCTTAGACTCTTGAGGAACATTTTTTATTTCAGTATCACGCACAGGTTCTTTAAAAGAGAACCACAGCCATACCAAATAAATGAGCCATGCAATAGCCATAAGCCAACCAGGCAAAGTTTCTTTATTGACGGTTATCTTGTAAATCTTAAAATTCGTCTGAAGTAAGCCGGCAACTGCAGGTCCACATGCCATTCCAAGCGCGCTAGCACTAACGAAACCCGCTGAAGCCTGCATCCGGTATTTAAGTGGTACACAGTCACTGATGTAGCGACGGTTCACTGCTCTGGCGGAACCAAAACTGCAATTCAACAAGAGAGAGAAGGGCAAGCCACCATCTTGTCAACTTGCAAGTCTTATGATTAAGTGCAAATTCGATAAATCAATTGATTACTTCTCAGTAAATATTGTAAGTTTAACAACCACAATTAAGGCATAATTCCAACTAATCAGCATTCTATTAAGTATATTCTTTTGTTACCTAAATTCAACTATATCATGCATTTTCCTAAAAGATTGAGCTGAACCAAAATTTAGATACCATAATCTTATCTCACTTCACTTTCATTCATTTTTCTAATGGGGACTATACTTGAGGTGAACATATTCCATTTTTAATATAACCGAGAAATCCCTGAGGGCTATCTAGCTCACGATTTGAAACTCTTCCAACTTCTCATTAACTCCATGACTAGTTTCATCAACTAACTCGACATCATTTGCAATTACTTTTTGAAAGTCGGTGTTAACCTCCCAAATCAGCAAAAATGAAACTAGATATGCTTCAAAAACACGAAAGAAAGTGAAATCACCAAATGATTTTATAAATCATCCTCCAACCACTACCATTCATCGTCCGAAGTACCAAAAAGAAATATCTTAAATATTCAATAACAGAAAACCACATGTATAGATGCACACAACTGGAAAGAGTGGAGGAGAGAGGTTTTACCCGCAAAATAGACGACCGATAAGCAGAACTGGTATTGAATTGAGATCATAAGCCAATGCATACATGACATTCCCGATAAAAAGAACTATACTGCTGAATATCAGAGGTCTGAAATAAGACCTGTTCGACCAAGCACTGAAATACACGGACGAGAAGATCTGTGCGACAGCCATGGCTCCAATCACAATCCCACAAACCGTTGCAGCCGCACCAAGGCTCATAGAATAATCATCTGCTGTTGGTACAATAATGTATGTATTGACCATGTAAAGGAAAGTATTTGCCAAGTTCAACAGGAGCGACATAAAATGGTATCTCTGATCATCAACTCCTTCCTCGACAGGAGCGGGTAACTCCTCTTGCATAATAAGTGCATGTTGGGCCAAAAAGTTAAGAAAGTTTGTCGAATGACTTAATCTATCGACAGCTGCTTGCATCGAGTCAACCACAGGATCCTGCAAAAAGGCTCTGTACCATATCAGAAAAAAATAGCAGAGCATGTCTAGAATATATGAATGGAGTTTGACAGGAAAAAACTATACTCTTCATCCCACTTTATGTGACACTATTCAAAGTATGACGGTCAAACTATCTAATTTTCTGTGTGAACTCGGACAAAACATCTTCAGGTTTTTTTAAATAAAATTTACATATTTAGGAACTACATAAAAAGTACTATAAGTCACAATATGAAAAGTAGTGGTCACGGAAAAACTTTTGACACTCCAAATAGTAACTGTGTCACATAAAATGGAACAACCAGAGTGATATTTATAAAACCTGCACATTGATCTGAAGCTGATTACTACAAGTAAACTAAACCTGGAGGGGAAGAGTTGGCTGGTCATAAATTGACAAGTAGCTTCCCTGACGGTCTTGAAGATCTGCAAGATTACGAGATATTGCTCCAACAACTGCCCCTAATCCCTGCAATCATCATTCAGGGATGGCTTGTGTTAGGGCATACTACAACAACATACCCAGTATGATCCCACAAGTTGTGTTAGGGCATACTAGTGCAAATAAATCTGAATCTCATGCATTTGCAGTAACGAGTTAAAAGACAAATCTCAGAAGGAAAAAAGTAATAGTGGCAGTTGTCTTATCAGCAGTTGCATCATTCTTTTTTTGATAACCGTGGTGTTTGGGGCAACTTGCGTGCACCATAACTAATTCCATGGGTACCTACTACCTCCCACCAACACAAGAACCAGATAATTTTATCCACAAAGGCTTAGCAGCAGTAGCATTATTATAGTAGAAGAAGAATAGTGGACTGGCTATTTGAGTTTAGCATATTACCACGTGCTTGAATACTTGCTGAAGTTGGGAATAGGGATGGTTAGCCCGGGTTTTGACATAATAATCAGTGAACTTATAGCCAAAACGTTTGTCAAATTTTTTAAGTATCTTCCGCAATCCAATAGCATTTATTTCAACGAAATAGAGAAGCTTTAGAAGATCACGCCCCACAGCTTGATAAGCTTCCCGCAACTCGTCTATTTTTGATATATCAGGCACCTCTTGAAGAGAATCTTTCTGTTTATTAAGTTCAGATATTCTGCTCGCAAGAGCTCCTTGTTGTTCCAACAAAAAGAGAACTATTGTTTCGATCTGCAAAAGATAAGAAAAAAATGATCACATCTCCATGATGTGGCTGAAGCCTTCTTTACTATAAGAAGTATCCTTTCAATCCAATACAGGAAGTGTAAATGCTACGAGCAAATAGAGATAGTCAAGATTAATTTCTAAGGACTATTATTGACCCCTCCAAACCTATCAGAACTAGAGTTGTCAAAGGTGAAAAGCTCTAAATTTCACTCCAGATCAATTGGGGCTTTAAGCGAAAAGCGCAATAAAAGTGTGGGCTTCAGTTATAGAAGGCACAATGAAGGGAAAAAACAAAAATATATATGTGATTCGAGAAAAAAGTATTAAGTTCATTCATATTATTTTCCTTAACCACTACTACACTAATATGCCGATTATATTTGTTTAGTAATGCTCTAACTGAGATAGAACTCATGAGCAATGAGGTGCACGCCTAAGTGACTTGCCTATAGTGAAGCGAAGCTTAAGCTAGGCAACGTGCCCTCCTTAAGCTTTTATGATATACAGGGCTTGAGCGCACTTTAAATGAGCCTTTGACAACACGATCAGAACATTGACAGATTAAGCAACAAATTATGCAACAGTCACTGCTAGCAACAAATATGGCAAATAAGACATCGAGTGAAACAAGAACCTGTCTTCTTCCTAAAAGTTTGATCTCAGAAACATTAAACTTTCTGCAAAATGAAGGTTCCACAACTGATTAGTTTTCATAGACCGAATACTGATGAGGATACTCGCAACTGATGCATAACATATACTCATAGTTCTTATCCTGATTCAAGTTGAACTAGGCATGGATTCCACTTCATCGAAGAGCCTCCAAAATAACTCTTTAAGTATAAAACATCATAGAAACCTTTCACAATAAATGCTGACAAACTTCAAAGTTGATAAATTGTCACAGGAAGAACAAAAGAACTAATATGATCGAGTTGATTTGTGCATGTAGCCTGTGGTAAGAGTTGGGCAGAGGTAGCCCTCAATCACTTACTAACTTACTCAGTAATTAGCTATCAAGAGGCCAATCCTCAGGAATTTTATTTCCAAGATAAACTATTCGAATGCTACTAAGCGACAAGAATAGTCTATTTGAACAGGGCACATGCATCACACATAAGGAAGACGCTGAAAGACTTACAATGAATTTGTCTGTTTCGGCCTACTTTGGCCTTTATACGATAAAGTATGCAAGTTCATCAATCCCATCTCCTTACCTGGTTGTCTAGCATTCTGGAGAAATCCTTAAGAACAAATCTACGATCTGGTACTACGGCTTGGCTTTGGTTAGCATATTGCTTAAGCTTCCTCTTCATCAATTTGTAATTGATATAGTATCTGCAACAAAATTGATCTTCACCATTCAACTTAATAATGCAGACTCAAAATAAATGTTTGTCTAATTTCTCCTCTTTGATTAATCACCTATGTTGCTCGGACCCTCCAAAGATGTTGTCGTATTCCTGTTGGATCCTCCAAAATTAGCATGGCTTTTGGACGATACGACAAACGCGCAGTGTGATCTTTGAAGGGTCCAAGCAACATAGTTAACACTACTGCATTAAAGTATTCAGGTAATTTTTTCTCTCTTTACTAACACAAAAAAGGGAACCTATTTCCTTAAATTCTCAAAGAAGCGAACTTTGTCTTTCTGCATTGCAACTACCATTTCTTCATTTTTTAATTAACAGACATAACAATAAGGCCTGTGGTCAGAATGTATGCGGCAAATATATCGAGTAATTCACAGCATAGCATTTTCTGGAATTGTGTTTTTAGTAAAAAGAAACATAGCAAGTTCACAAAGTTCATCTAGAAGTGCAGAATAAGAGCATCGACAAGATCAATTTCTGCCGAATTTAACACATAAATCTAAAGCAATCTCTAGTTTCTGCTAAATTAGGACACCTGACATACCCTTGCCATTCTTGGATCTGTCTTCCCTTCAACTTTTTCCCAAAAGACACCATTTTTTATCTGCATTCAGCCACAAAAAAGAAAAGGAATGAGATAAACAGCAATGACACATTTCTAGTGATGAGAAATCGATTTCCATAGAGAATACAACAAGCGTATTTGGGTGCCGGACACTGAATGAGAAATTATACCAAACATAGTGTCATATAAGCTACCTGTTCACAAACAATTGATGTAGATTTCACACAGTGATGCAATTATTTTCATGCACTACAAAAGAGCCCCACGAGACACAGAAGAACTTTGAAAGACCATGAGTAGTTCAAATGACTTGGTCTCTAAATCACTCAAAGTACAAAATTTAAGCATACACACAACATGTTCACCTCCCACTAGCGGCAGGTATCAGGTAACTGTGTCCACAAAGGCTAGGACAGATAAGAAGAATCACCAAGTGTTTTTTTCTAGGCTGGGATTTGAATCTTGTTGGTGTGACATTTTTTTTTAAATAAAAAGGCATAATACATAAATATAACCTTTAACTTTGCATCATTTCACATTTATGCCCTCAAACTTTGGGTGTGCACAAGTAGACACTTAAACTTGTATAAAATTGAATAAATAGATACACACGTCCTATGTGGCATCCTACGTGGCAATTTGCATCCTATGTGGTGTCCTACATGTAAACGCCACATAGGACTCATGTGTCTACTTATTCAACTTGATACAAGTTTAAGTGCCTACTTGTGAACTCTCAAAGTTGGAGGACGTAAATGTGAAATGAGGTCAAATTAAAGGGCATATTTATGTATTATTCCTAATAAAAATATATTATATGTCACATTATGTATCATGTTATGTCTATTGGTGGACATCACAATTATATTGTGGAAGAAAGTGGTCATTAATTAGTAACTTACGTAACCACCAACTCTTCATTTCACCCATTATTCTATTTTTATGTCTTGTAACTTATGTAACATTTGAGCCATTCATTTGACAAATTTACTACCCACTATCTTCATATTCATTGCAAGGAAGAATTCATCACCTATAAATACTGTGGTCTTCCTTTGTGTTGGGAACAATAAGAAAAACAACGGATATGTGAAAGAGTGGAAGAAAGATGAGAATATGAAATAATATTGTACTGTGTAGTAGTGAAAAAGAGAGTTGAGACAAAGAAAATATTCTAAGTCTTCAACTATATTCACTATACAAAAGAGAGTAATAATATGTTGAAGGAAGGTGTTCTTTTGTGGAGCTTTGGATTCTTCAACTAATCCGGAGTTGCTTGAGTTGTACGATGTTGTTGGGATGTTGTATCCTGAAGGGGACAAGTCAAGAGTGATATTGCTGGATTGGTGTAGATTATGTCGCAGTGAGCTTGAATCTCCTTAAAGAGAGCGATATATCCATACCTCAGCCTAAAGATTTGTTTATTCATTTTTTGTCATTTTAATTTCAACTGTATTTTATTGTATTTGTGGAATATTACACCAACAAATCTCAACTCACTTTCATTCATGACCACTAGGCCACACCCTTGAGTGGCAACATGTTCACCTATATAGCTACAAAGACACGAACGAAGCCTATTGTCTATGGGTTCAACTGAACCTAGTAATTTCAACATGTAACATAATTATATATGTGAAAAATCACTTAAATTTCGACAAATATTAAATCTGAACTCATCAAGTTTAGGATGAGCCACATATACATTTGCAGCTGTGTATGATTAACCATAATAAAAGAAGCATTAGTATATACATAGAACAATTCACTCACATCACTATCCATTTTCACATCAAAACCACTAATTTACAGGCAATGATTTTAGCTTCATATAAAAGAAAAAAGATAAAATTCCTCAAAAAAAAAAAAAAAAGAATAAGAAAAACAAAACATAGCAGAAAAGAATTAATTGAGTTGACAGAATCTCAAATCAATTAAATGCTTTTATAAAGCCAAATTTAAGAGCAATAACACATCACTGGAATTGACTGTTTTATATCACACATACAGTGCGGAACTAGAGTTCTATTTACGTGTTTTGGCAGAATAAATTCAAAATTCTGGATCCCCCTGCATTGATATATATATATACATCATTTTTGTGTGTGCATGCATTCACGTGAATAGTTTTCTCTACAACTACAAATTCTGCAATAAATTTCTTCTTCGATTATCGAAGCAATAACAGTAATGGCCTGTACGTCCAAATCAACAAACACTGAGCTCTGTTTTTTCTGTAATAAACAGAGAAATTTGCAGATTCACAAATATCAAAAGGAAAAAATAACAGAGCACTCCTAGCCATAATTTTGAATCGTAAAATGGCAGATAAACACAAAACTCCGATCTACTAAACAAAAATTCTCTCCAAATTAACAATTTTTGTAGTAATTTCTTCGTAGATTTTCGAAGCAATTACCTGTACGTATCCACAACGGCAGCAATTTGCAGAAGAACTTTTAGCTGAACATCAACAAACACTGAACTCTGCACAAATTTTCAGATTCACAGAATACAGAGCACTCCGAGCTGGATAATTATTTTTTTTTCGAACAAACAAAAAAAAACTCGTGATCTCTCAGATTTCTGAACAAAAATTTGAAATTTTGTTTGTTCTGCAAATGCGAATTTCATAAATTTTGAAGTTCAAATTTCATGTGTAGAAATTCACCATGAAAAGTGTGAGAAATAGAGGAGAAGAGTTTATACATAGGTAGGGAAATTCGGCCCTTATTCAGGTTTTGTTAGTTTGCATAATATTAGTGTTGTAGCACGTGTATAATTCTTGAGTTTTCTACTTTAATTATTTATTATTTTATTTAGCTATATCATATGATGACATTATGTTAGTATATTAGCTAGTAGGGTATCACTTTTACCCCCACAAAATGTACGTTTGCTCTTATTCACTAAAATTATGAGAAGCTAGAGAAACACTCCTTTTTGGTTTTCTTTTTCTCGATACTCGTATTGAAAATTTTTAATTAATTAATTTACGAATGAAGTCTCATTTTAAAGGTAAATTAAGCTCTCTACCAAATACTACTCACTATCAAAGGTTGAACTCCAGACCTCTAATTAGAATGATACGTGTAATCAACAATTACACAGATTCTTATTGTTTAATCAACGTTTAGATCACATTATCACAATATGAACCCTAGCTAGAATGAATATGTGGGGTTGGTTCCAGAGAGTATTTCACCAACCAAAATTTTTATTAGGAGAGTCAGAATTTGTGTCATACCTCTGTATAATTTAGTCACTTCATCAAACATGTTTGCACATTAATTTTTAGCACTTAATCATTATTAATTAACCTAAATTCTCAACTTATAAGTATTATTTAACTAAAATCAAAGTGTGGAAAAACTGATCCAAACATCACAATCAAGATGTAAAAAGAATGAGGCAAAGCTTATCAATGATAATGACCAAAAATATGATAGCAAGATTTGACCCTAATGTTGTATTATTTGGCTATGGGTCCTACTCTATGTTGTGGTACATTTTGACAATGACTAGAGGGGAATTATAATTTAATACTCCCTCAATTTCACAAATAATGACCTAGTTTGACTTGACACAAAGTTTAAGAAAATAAAGAAAACTTTTAAATTTTGTGGTCCTAAATTAAGGTTATGTCAAATGTACAAAATTGACCTTTAATATTGTGGCCTTAAACATGCCACGTGGAAAACTGAAATTAAAATGTTACCAAAAAAAGAAAAAGGATCATTCTTTTTAAAATAAACTAAAAAGGAAAGGAGATCATTCTTTTTTAAACGGAGGAGTACTCAATTTCGAGAAGATACTATCATTGATTTTGGAATCTAAATTCTTGGAAGATACCATCTATGTGGGACTTCCTTAACTTTGGAATCTAGGCTTACTTCCAAAATTCTTTTTCCTTTCAACTTTAAAGGACAATTTAAGTATTATGATGAAAAGATGAAATTTTATTTTTAAAAAAATTCATATAATTCACATGAGAGTAAGGAAGACTAATGATATCATTCCTACAAAAAGTTGTAATTACCTTGTATGCGTTTGATATTGAGCATATTTATGCATGTCTCGATACAATTTTATTCATATTTTTACCGCTTTAGATTGTATTTTATATTGCATAGGTGGTTTAACTAAGCTAGACTATTGAGTTCTACATTGATTTCAGTGTTAATGGATGATATAAGTATATTAGAGATGAAACACGAGTAACTCGACGAAAAAACAGACAAGGTGGAAGTAGGCACTTAAGATGTGTCTAGTTTCTTAAGAAATCTTCATCAGTAATTCTTTATAAAACATCTTTCTTCTCTTCCCATTGCTCTTGAGTTCGATTCCCATTCCTTAAACTATTACTTTCATGAGGTAGGAGTAGGATTTGTGTACACTCTATTCTTCCTAACTTCTTTTATGAGATTACATCGAATATGTTGTAGTATTTATGTACCATCACTTTTGGACTGACTATTTTTTTTAAAAAGAGGGTCAAATTTTATATAGTAGCTTAAAAAATGGGTTATTTGCCTAAGTTAGCTCAACATTCTTCAGTACGGCCCAGTAAATAGCCCAAATATAAATACTGAAGATTTCCAATTACAAAGAAGGAAAACGATTGGGGAATGGCGAGTACGGTGGATGCTACAGGGAATCCAAATCCCGACTCGGCGGTGTTGATGCCGGAGCGAAAATATGGCGTTTCTCCGGTGCGAAAAGTTGGATCCGAATCCGGAAAAATGCACCGGCAAAGGCCGTGAAGTCAATCGTTGTGTCCTTGGCCTGTAAGTTGAAAATTTGCACATTAACTTGAAAATCTACTCGATTTTGTAGCAGTTTAGTTATAGTTAGCTCCCGTTGGATCATAGATTTTGAAGTTGAAATTTGAAAATTTGAGTTTTTAAAGTTACGTTTGGACATGAATTTTGTTTGGGAAGTGAAAGTTTGTCTAAAAACTGAAGATATTTGAAGAGATTTATCAAATTCATGGCCAAAAAGATAAATCTATAGTCAATTGCTAGCTTAGAACGAAATTTGTACCCCTTTTTAGAGTCACTTATCACGAGTTCAAATCCTTGCTAGTGAATCAAATCTAATTTAGGGTGTGTTTGGTATGAAGGAAAACATTTTCCGGAAAATGTTTTTCAATTTTCTCATGTTTGGTTGAGTTAAATGTTTTGAAAAATGTTTTCCAAATCAACTCATTTTCCTCAAATTTAAGGAAAATGACTTCCCTTCTAAACTTAAGGAAAACATTTTCCAAAACTCTCTTCCAACTTCAAATTACAATTCTTTTTTTGTTTCAATTTATTTTGTCCCTACCCTCAAACCACCCAAAAAAAAAATTGAGTTTGTTTTTAAAAAATATTTACAAATTCAAAATTTTATTTTTTCACCCTACCCTCAACCCCCCACCCACCCACCCCCTCTCCGGTCACCCCCCCTCAAAAAAATTGAGTTTGTTTTTAAAAAATATTTACAAATTCAAAATTTCATTTTTTCACCCTACCCTCGACCCTCCACCCACCCATCCCTACCCCTTCAAAAAAAAAAAAATTTAAGTTTGTTTTTAAAAAATATTTTCAATTCAAAATTTTATTTTTTCACCCTACCCTTGACCC
>JAJOOF010008605.1:0-14317 GCA_029582545.1 Solanum lignicaule | reverse complement strand
AATTTTTAAATTTAGAATACACATGACATGTTTAAGATAACAAGATTAAAAAACATTTTAGTATATATATACAAGAAACTGGTGTTCATGCCAAAAGAAGACAATAAAGTGAACAACAAACTACATTCAAGTTTGTGTTAAATCTTCTGAACTTTCTTCACGTTTACCAGAGCATTAATTGAACCACATTAACTTGGTGACGTATAATTATTGTAGCAAATACCGATGCTCATGTCAAAAGGAGACATAGATTCCATGCAATACTCTTTCTCTAGCAACCTAGCTCAAGCCTCTTCATTTCTTTTTGGGCTCAAGTAATGTGTGGACAATGGTCATATCATTGTCTTGGGAGAAACAGATTCACTATTCCTTTAAAATTGTATAAATGACTCTTGGAAAGTACCTTGAAGGATATAGGAAGAGGTACAGGAGATCAAGAAACTAGTAATAGACCATGAAGTGATTACTAGGCACTGCTTTAGAGAAGCTAACAAAGTAGCGGACAAACTGGCTGGCTTTTATGAGCCATAACACTGATGTAATTAAGGTATATCCACAGTATAGAGACTTACCAAAAAAAAAAAAAGATTTATACAGTGCGGAACTAATAAGAAAATTTCTCAAATCCTTTGAGCGGAACTAAACAAAATTTTCACACAGAGGAAATGAAGATTGGTTATGTGGATACAAGATTATACTGATTAAACAACAGTTTGTGCAACAAATACACGGTAAAGAAAAGGAATTTTCCAGGTAAAGAAAGTCCCGAAGATGAATCCAACTAATTGAGACGGAAGCCATCTCTTAGATCTTCTCGTCTAAAATGGAAATTGAGAGGAAATGGAGAATGATACAAGATTACATGCGTATAGAGGGTGGCGTTTGTTACAGCTCTGATTAAATAATAGTTTGTGCAGAATTAAACAAAAATAGACAGTAAAGAAGAAGCAATTCTCAATAGTTAAAGAAAGTTTCAAAGATAATGAACTAATTGAAACATATTTTTTCTTACCTTGATCATTCATGGGCTTCTTCACGTCTAAAATGGAAACTGAGACGGTTGGCTGCATGTGTTTAGAGGGTGGAATTTGTTACAACTCTGATTTTCTTTTTATATTATTAAAACTAATAACAATTTTGGACATCAATTTCTAATTTCTTTTGGAAAATTATATTTGGATATTGAAGACTATATTAAATCTTTTAAGTGTGTTTTGGCCACATATTTTTGAAATAGAAAGGAGTTACAGAATTGGTTAGACTATTATTGGTCAGTTAGTAATTAATGAATCAGTTAGTTACTTGTATAAATATCTGATTTGGAGTGACAGTTCAGTTATTCTAAGCTCCTCATTTCTTCTTCTCTCCGTTCTCATTTCCAAATCGATTGCTCCTTTTCAAAATTTTCGAAAATTCGTTCGAATTTGTACGAGTTCGTACAAGAATACAGCTGCAAAATCTTACACTTTGTTCTTGTTTCTGTATATAATTATGTTTTGCCCTGTCTCATGATTGATATCGTGAAGCATCTTGTTAAGTGTTTATATTGAATGGGTTAGAATTAGTAACTGTCATGTTTGTTTGAAGTCTGAGCTCTACTTCTTTATTGAATCTTTGTATTAGTAAGCAGGTGATACCCTATCGTTCAAATCTTTTCTGTTTGATTTACCAAATTTTAGCCCTCATAATGGTCCTGCTTGTTTGGTTTTCTATCGTTGATTGATGTCACTTATTCAAGTTGTTATGTCATGGGTTAAGTTCATCTGATTTTTTTTCTCTAAAACAAAATCAATTTGTCACACTTATGTGCATCATGGCCTGAATATTAATTAGCATTGGATCCAAATTTGATGTATGTTGTGAATATGTGTCCTCATCTACTTTGTTTTATGTATTGTTACTGCCCCGTTATCACTTATTTGTTTGAATCAAGTTTTTGTTTTCAAGAATTACGTCTGCATTTCCTTCTTGGGTCTTGTTATTTTTCATGCTCAAATAAAAGCCCAAGACATGGAGTCTGTATTCACCTTGGGTGAGTTTTATTCATCTTTGATTAATAAAATTGTTTCAAGTTTGTTTCTCTTCTTTTTTTTTTTAAAATGATCAAACGTTTTTTTTTTAACTTAATATAATTTTTTCAAATTTAATCAACATTTTTAGTGAAAATGTCAGATAATTGCATATTATCGGACATTTCAAGTATTACTACCTTCTTGAAGCTGAAAGAGAATCCCTTAACCAAGTCTCTAAACTTTTAAAGGATTTGTTTGTTTGAATCTTCTTATAATCAAGTTTTCTTAATTTCTTTAAAAAATTAGTTGGCTACTCTATTTTAAATAAAAAAAATTATTTAATTGTGGAAATAATTTTGACATTTCAAATTGGGTCTTTTTTTCTTCTAAAACTTCATGACATATATAACAAACATAACTTTTACCCATAAGTTCTAACACCTATCCAAAATACTTATAAATTTGACACAAAATTATATTTTAATAACAATCTAAATAGTATATTATTCTACAATCATAATATGTTATTTTGATAAAAACTACTAATAACACAATTATCAGCTATTACAATTCGTCAAATTACAATTAGTTATGAAAATCTTTTAGTGAAAAAAACAATAACAATATTACTAACTAGTTATTGTTTAATATAATCTTTTCACAATTTTTGAATAATCTCTTCACGATGTGCATGCATTTTTAGATCAGAAAAAGGTAGATAGGAATTAGTTGAGACTTAAGGTCACAAAAAAATGATTTTTTCATAAAATATAAAAAATTGGGACAAGTTCTAAAATTTAAAGAGAAATTAATAGTTATATATTTACCCCAAACAAGTTCTCAATGGATTTTTAGAAAGGAAATTAGAGTCGCATACATTTACTTCCTAATATAGGCCTATCAATAAGGATTGGGCTTGGGCCGTCCAACTTTAACGAAATTGGTTTTGGGCTAACCCAACATGCACAATGCAACTCCAGCGGCTGCGACTGTCACCCCATATATATATGCCGTGTAATATCAGTTGTCACCGGCCGGAAACGCCTAATGAACACCGTCGTCTCCGATGTTCAGAACAATCTCTCACTTGCGATCTTCTTTAACCTCCAAGATTTGCCTTCCTCAAGCCCTACGCCACTTCTCTCAATTCTCAATCCCTCTACTGCCTACTCCAACTCAATCAATCCACTTGCCCGTTAATCCATCACCGTCTACTCAATTATCTTTATTCCATTCTCTGTCATCGCCTTGTAGCTCTCTTCTTCTACAGAAGCATCAAGATGGGTCAGGAAATGACTTCAACACGGACCCTAAGGGTCCTCCAAGGCTATTTGTTGTTCAGCCTCGGTTTCGGCCTGATTCGGTTCTCAAGCCTAAACTTAATGAGGCACTGAACCTGGCTAATTCCCTTGAAGAACAAAGAGATGAGTTCTACGATACTGAGTTTCTTGATAAACAAATGCCCCATCATCTTGTCGTCCAAAACCCGGCTTCTCGATCAATTCGCGCTGGTGCGTTTTCCGTACCATTGTTCCTCTTGTCACGTAATGTGTTAAATGATTCTTTGCGTTCTTTGTTTCAATTATCAGTATGAGTGTCAGAACACTTAATTTTGATCAAGAAATCGGATATAGATTCATCAAATATTTTATAAATTTAATGTACATATTTGAAAATATACATGAAAACTGCTATAATGCAACATAGCTAAGAAGTTTGAGAAAATTGTAATCAAAGGAAAAGTTGTTTGAATCCTCACATAAATTGGGTCAGAGGTAAATTGGGTCAGAGGTAGTATATGAATTCTCTGTAGAAATCCAAGCAATGTTTGTATTAAATCTGTAGGTAACCGTAACATATAGTAACACCAAGAGCTAGGACCTCCAAGATTAAATCACAGGTCCTGGTTTAAGCTCTTTCATAAACTGTGTAATCAACTTTTTCAGACAACTGCTGAAACAAAAGCATTCGCTTTAATGTTAGAGTTCTTTCTCTTTTACTAATGTTTTTGCCGCTCTTTTTCAGGTAAGCGAATAACCAACATTTACTGTGAACAATATGCCAAATTCTCTTTCAACCTATAAAAAGTGATGGAGAACTTATTATCTTCATGGGATGAGTCCCTTCTGAATTTGTTAAAACTAACCTCAAAATTATGTTATATCTGACCTTTGAGTATGTTGTGAAGAAAAATGCATTTTCTACTCTAAACTGCTAACTTTAATCTCATCCTATCCTAAGGAAAAAAATCAAGGAAAGTAGTTCGTCTGAATCTAAGCAATGCATCAGCCAGAATGATGTTTTTTCTTAACATTCCTTCACGTGTATTTAGTGGGCGGATATCTACACGTTGAAATAAAACTGTACATGTAAAGCCAGTCTAACTCTTGTAAGATTTTAAAAAGACTTGCTCAACAGAAGTGATTATTATCTTCAACTTATTGATACATTTTGCGTTACAGCCGCGATATCATCCCTAAAAGGTACATAAAATAAGGCTACCAAGTGCTGGTTTTCTCATATGTCGCATGGTTTCCTTACCTGTATGAAATTTGAGATTTCATTAATGTATTGAACACAATTCCTTAACCTGTTTTGAAGCATTTTAGCTGGTTATGATCTCTTTACCATTGAGTCAAATGCATTAATTTTTTTTAAAGCATTAATGTGAAGTATGATATCTCTACTCTATTGTTTTTATTGCTTTGTCTTATCAATAGCTTTGAAATAAGCAAGAAGGTTCTCCATTATGGTGGTTCATTTCTTCAGGGAGTGAAGACAGTCAACTTAGAGTAATGTCTGTCACATTGAATGTAGTTAGTAAAAGAGTATCTGAAACTGAGAAGATACAGTAAAATAGCTGAAACAGGTTTGATCATAGATGGTTATATTTGCACTTTGAACTCTACTTTTTCCCAGTTGATATCTTCCATTCTGCAATATTGCTTGTCCTTGGGAAAGAAGTAAGAAACTTGGGTAATTTATGTAAAATTTATCAATAATCTATCTATATGAAGGCTCTTTTTTTATGCCCCCATTACCTTGAACAATTAAAGTGCTACATAATAGAGGAAACAAACTATGGGCTTGGACAGTTATAGTGCTATTTTGTAAAGCAACAAAGTCACAAACTAAGGGCTTGATTCAACAACTTTAATTGCTTGACGCACTGTCATTTCGACATATCCTAATACTTCCTCATCAAGTTTCATTTTTGTTTTCCCTTTGAAAATGTGTGTTAAAGTTTAATTGCCTTAATGTTGTTACAGTGTTTGTGGTGCATTTTTGTAACTATGAGTAAATGAAACTATCATGCTGGTGAGAGTACAGAATTCATATTAGTAAATGATTATGCAGACACCACTTCCTTAAGGGAAAGAAAAATTTCTAAACCACTTTCTCTCTCTCTCTCTCTCGCCCCTCATCACCTTCAGATCAAAACAAAGTTGACTGTGTTCTCTATAGAGGGGATATAGAAAGAAGCGGAAGAGTTATTGTTAGAACTGGATATTTGTGCTCACATTTCCCCCTTCATCTATGCGAAAGGTTGTCTGTTGAAAACTGTCTGGTAGACCTCTGCCTTTGTGTTGGGGTTCTTCCTTATAAAATATGGTCGAAATGTTTTCCTTATATAAGAGCTGACTTGTTGTTTAAGGGGGAGAGTGGGAATCTTCCTGAAGTTATTGGTAGAAAGGAGAGCCAACTATTGGTAAGTTTTTGATCTGTGGCCTATTCTTGAAATGATTTGTGCATTGTGCTTGTCATGACAGATACATTTTTTGGACCTGGAACTGTGGATACAGTGAAATGCCATGTAAATTCTTTGGATACTCAGGTAGAGGATTTACTATATGAATGTGATTTAATAAATTCATTAATTCTCCTAGCATTATGGAACTGTTAACGGTTAATCAGGCTGATATTGGTCACTGGCATTTTGTTAGCAGGAAGGAATAGATGCCATTTTTGTAAATGCAATTCTTACTGGCATACAGCAGCGAAATTTAGAAGTAAGTCATTGTGCTTGTTGGTTTATTAATTTTATGCTCTAGCCTCAAAAAGAAACTGATAGAGCCATTGGAAAAGTTGCTGACTTGCTGTACTTGTTAGTTATAGTCATATTCTGAAGGCAGACATTAATTAATCTCACAGCTACAATTATCCATCAGCCAAGGTTTCTATGTATTCCCCCTTAACCTTCTATTTTTATGATTTGTTCTTCCACTGCAGCGGGCTTGGGGTAAACCTGTTCTGGACCGTGTAGGCCTGATAATAGAGATTTTCAATGCACATGCTCAGACGAAAGAAGCTAAGCTACAGGTGACCTGCTGCTCTATCTCGCTATGGTGTTCACTGTATTCTTAGATGATCGTTTTTGTGCCTATAGAAGAAGGAATACTTAGACCTTCGCAGTCTCTCTGACTTGCCATTAACTTACAGGCTGAGTTTGCTGCACTTATGTACAAAAAAAGTCGTCTTGTTCGTGTGCGCGGTCCTGGTGGACGTTATGGTTTTGGCGTAGGTGGAGAAGCTGAAGTAGTTAGTGCCAGAGGGTAATTTTATTGCTTACTGGCTTTTGATCTCTACTGAAGGATGCATTTGGAAGTTCAAAGAATTGATTTCCTGGCAGAGTTGTCCACTTTTCAGTTATATGTTTACTGTAACTAAGATGATTGCTGAAGTTAAAGAAATTCCATTTGCTGCTGCTAGAGTTTCTGAAGTATGCCATTTTCACTTGCAGGAGAGGAAGTGGGGGACGTGGTTTCATTAGTGGTGCTGGGGAGACAGAATTGCAGCTTCAGCGGCGAAGGTTTGTTACTGACCCTGATGTACTATTATTTTGTTAAACGTTTTTTGTGGATAGATAAGGCTGGAAAGGTTTCAGTCTGTCAGTTGAACATGTAGAGAACTTCTTATGCTAGAGAACTCTAAGTTATTGATTATAGGAACGAAACTGGTCAAAATTGAGCGAAATAGACATTGAGGATGCATTTATCCAGCCGCCCAGCCCAACTAGCTTGCGTTGAGGCATAGTTGTTCTAATTATTTTTCTAGGGAAAGCGGGAAAACACACTTTTTGTCAAGTCAGCTAATAATTGATTGTGCATGTTTTGCGTACACAACTCTGTTTATGAGTCAACTTATGCAAGCGATCTCGTTTAAAGAAATATTATTTGAGAGTCAAAGGAATATGAACCTCACTTTATTAGAGATTTAGATGCAAAATGAAGCTGAGTGGATGAATGTACCTTAGGAATGTGTAGCGGTAAGCAACTAGTGCTTTCAAGGGCTATGATATCATCATATTTTTTGTGATCATGTGCGTGTTCTCCAGAACTACAGAAGAAAAATGAAAATGAATGTGGTAACTTGAAGAATAGTGTGTGCTAATATATGGTTTAACCATGAAATGTGTGTCAGCAGAAATATTTTTGTCCTTTTGGATTATTCGTGTATTTGATTAGTGAATTATTTTCCATCAATAGTAGAGGTTGTCTATATACTGAATACATTCCCTACTTTACTGTTTCCACTTAGTTGTTAATGATCCAATAGTGTTTCACTCGCTCACTGTATACATATGATATATTTCTAATTCTACTGCTTTCGGTTTCAGAATTTTAGAACGGAAGAATCAATTGTTATCTGAGATTAAAGAGGTTCGTCGTACGCGAGCATTGCAGCGTGCTGCTCGTAAGAGGCATGGAGGATCAGATGGTCAAGAAATTCCTACAGTTGCTGTTGTTGGTTACACAAATGCTGTAGGTTGATCGGAAACACGTGAATCCCTTTAATCTGATATTACAGCAATCTCTTATTATGGATGAAATTGTTTCCTTAACAGGGGAAATCTACTTTGGTTAGTGCAGTATCAGAGAGCTTTCTCTACTGCGATGATCGGTATGGTTAACAACTTGCTAGTCTGTAGTTTGACTCTGATGCTGGATGTCAGTTAAGCTTGAATTGTGACAAGTTGAGTTATATGACACTATCCAACATTTGGGCTCTTAATTGTGCAGATTGTTTGCCACTGTGGACCCCAAGTTAAGAAGTGTCATTCTCCCATCAGGGTAATATGAAATTGGATGAATTCGTTAGACCTTCCATCTAGTGAAGAGAAACTAGAAGGACCTCCCCTTTAGTTTGAGAAATATCCGAAAAGTTTAATGTTTCATTACACATACCTCTGCTGGAGTTTGTCAGTACTCTTATAAGCTATGATGCCGTAATAAATTAAAGTTTTTGTTTCAATTTGTCCATACAATATCAATGTCTTACCTAACATGGATAGGAGAAATAAGAAAGAGACATCTGACAATTTTTTTCTATTTTGTAGCTTCTTACTGGAAGTGAATTGCAGTTCTTAATTTTTTCATGCAGTTCGCTTCGTACTTCCATTAAATTTTTTTGTTGACAAAAAGGTTGGTGAAGTTCCCTAAGCAATCAATTTGAAAAATGAGGCTATTTTGGTCAGACTATTTAAATAGACTTCCCCTGTTATACAGGGAAGTTTATGATATTTCTCAAAGTGAAAAGGAGGTCCATTAAGTTTTTCTTACATAGATGGGATGTCTAAGTAACTGGGTTTACAAAATATTAATGTAGCTAATTTGATTTATGCCTTTTGCCGAGGATGAATGCTCACCCCTATTTTTGGTCATTGGATTAAATACATAATATTCAGAAGGAAAGTGCTCCTCAGTGATACTGTGGGATTCATATTAGAATTGCCTATACAGGTGAGTGGATAGTGTCACCACCTGGTCCTCTTGTTATGGCATCAGAGACCTTAGCAATCACTTGGACTTCATTTTTCAAAATGTTTTTTTTTTGTGCAGCTAGTAGAAGCCTTTCACGCAACATTGGAAGAGGTTGTTGAAGCTGACCTCCTTGTGGTATCTTCTTTCTCTAATTACATTTTCAATGTTGTTAACATATTATGTTCTGCCAAGCTCCACCAAAATGATGTTCAAATCAGAATTGCAAATCTGTTAGCTAAAGAAAAGTTGCTTGAACTGTAAAGTTTCTAATCTGATAGATTACATATTCTTGCAGCATGTTCTGGACTCAAGTGCACCAAACCTAAATGAGCAGCGGGAAGCAGTGTTGCAAGTTCTCGGGCAGATAGGAGTCTCTGAGCAGAAACTCCAGAATATGATTGAAGTTTGGAATAAGGTAAGTAAAATAACTATCATTCCCTAAATTTTAAAAACTGTCTGAGATATTCAAATATTCTGAAACATGTATCCAGATGCATTGCTTCAGTATTTTGAAATTTATGTAGATTGATCTTCGCGAGGATTTTGTTGGAGATGGTTATTGCAATGAGGATGAAGTTCCTAGCGGGTCAGAAGAAAACAATGATGTTGCATCCAATAAATTGTGTGAAGAGGACCTCCTTGATTATGATGATAATGAAGATGAGGACTTTGAGCAATCAGGCAAGCTTGGAGAGGTCATAGATGATCAACAAGGTAACTACTCCGACGAGTTGGTCTCAGGTGATGAACAAGATTCCTGGATTGACTATAATGGTTCCTTAGTGGGCTGTGGGAGTGCAGAGGTCCAGCAAAACGACCCCTCTAACAAGTGGGAGGTCGTTAGAAGTGAAAATCAGTTTGGATCTGAGTCTGCTCCACATGTCAAGACATCTGCCTTAACAGGTGTTGGGTTGCAAGAGTTGCTGGAGCTTCTTGATGAAAAATTGAAGCCCCAGAAAACCATAGAGAAGGATATATTTGACCGCAAATGGAGACCACCACGCACAGAAGATACCAGAATAGCAGTTGAACAATAGTATTTATTTATAGCAGCTGTGGAATCTTTAACACAGTTAGGAGGATTCGTGACTAACAACTACGTACATGCATCTCCTTGACATGGAAGATTCGAACATGGATTGGAGCTGCCTTTTAGACCGTGGTCATCAGTTATTCGGGATGTCTTCACTCCCATTTTAAATACGAATAAGGTTATTCTATATCTGGTATTTCATTCTCTGAATATCAAGAGGTGCTTATCAAACTACGAAAATGCCTATTGTAACTGGTTCACAGGCTCTTGCAAGTTACATGCTTCTGGCTTTCACAGCCATTTTCGGCACACAGCCTGTAGTATAGATGATATCTCCTTTATGTTACATCATGTACTTAGAATAACTTGTGAGCCGTGACATATTATGTGTTGTTGTAGAAGTAGACGTTTAAATGCTTGTGAGACAAAACTATCAAGTCGTAGAGCAAATCCCGAAATAGTTTGTGGTTCTATATTTCTCAGTTATGAAAGTAGCTTTTCACCAAATTCTCTATCAACCAGTACTGCCGACACACTTTGGGCAATCTGATAAAACCAAGTACGTAGCAGAAGTTCATTTATCCATTTCTGTTAACTGTCAGCCCTATCATTTTCATAAGCAATTCCTTTTTAGACGTTGTACAGAGTACAAAACCTATACATGTCGTTTTAGATGATGAAGCTTGTACTGGTGGTTTACTTATTCACTGTTAAAAGTTCCACCAAAAACTGAAGAAGGGTAAACCTTACTGTGCATTGTTTACGTACCAAAATATCTTTAGAACTTGTGATGCAATTAATCAATTAAATATGATTTTAGGGAGGACAAATCAGTCCAGATACATGTGTTACAAAAAAGTTAAAACAAGGGAGCTAGTTGTAATATTGTAAATGTAAAAGAGAGGTAACTAAAACGAAGTAAAATATGAGGGAAAGTCTCTAAAATTTTCCTTTTAAGAATTTAAAAGAAAGAGTAAGATAGAAGTATAATTAGTTCATGTTAAGTGTAATGAGTGTGTATTTGTTATGATTAATAAAGTAGGATCACCGACGGTCGACGGCAAGGGCAAAATAATATATTAGTATCAACTTTAAGTCGCTGTCTATAATAAAGGAGGATGGCCATTTCTAATTCCTACGTGTTTGACATTTGCTGTCTTTCAGGATCCCCCATCCGCTAGGCTAGTTTTTGGTTGGTTTTCACTTACTTACACCCAAGAAAATACGCGTTGGATCCGACCTGAGCATGCATATGTTTCTAAGTAAAACACAACAACAGATCCAAATCTAGCAACCTTTGAAGATTAGATCCAATAATACATTCTTTTCTTCCTTAATTGCCAATTTTGTTCCTCTAAAGCTTCTCTCGTCGTGATTTGGTTGGTTTCCTTGCCTCTTTTAATTTGTGCCCTGTTTCCGATATTCGTTTTCTTGAAATCTAATCTGTGTTTTTATACTTTTTCTGTCAACCCCATTCTTGAATCTTGATTTTGCTGTTAACCGATTCCCTACTTTGTCTAAATCTTGAATCTTGATTTTGCTGTTATTAATGTTGTTTCTTTAGCAGATCCACATTGTCCCTTTTGGGCGCTCATTTGTTTTCTTCAAGAATTGCGTAGTTAGTCACTGAATTCAATTTCTCTAGTTGAAAGATAAAACCATATTTGGTAATTCGTTCAAGATCAAGAAACTTTCTTCTTGTTATTTTTGGATAATGAAGTTCTGTGTTCTGTTAAAATTAGAGTGGCTGTAGTTTCGTATGTGACAATCCACATGTAGAATAAAAAGATTTGTGCTACTTTACACATCTGTATTTAGTTAACCTCATTTATTATATTTATTTTGGGGATCCTTGATCACCATACTGGTTCTTAATAGTCTCTGTGTGTGTGAGCCAAAGGTTGTAAAAAACAACATTATTGTGTTCATATGGGATTCAGGATTTGAAATTTATGGGTTCCTACGACCTCAAGTTAATATACTAATGATTGGATTTACATTTAAATATGTATAAATATTTAGATTTCTTGATACATCTACCTAATCTAAACTAAAGTTATCGATTTCCTGTGAACCCACATTATCATATTGTGGATCCGCCCTGGGTTGTGTTAACAATTGATCAACTCCATAAATAAGGTGGACCATTCCATAACAGCAAGAACTTTGAGCGTGTATGCCTCTCTTATTAATACTTTGCTTCTATATGTTCACATCTATTGTTGGAGTGAGGAGCAGTGGTTAAAAATTTCCTTTTCTAATTTGGTTCCAGGTGTAGTATTCTGGACTCAATATTCCAGTAAAGCAATTATGTCTAGAAGGCCCGGAAACCCCACACGGCGCTTTGCTGGTGGTGGAAGCCTCGGAGGCCTTTTTCATCCGAAATCGCGCCCTACTCCTTTATTACCTACAGTCCTCCTCATTCTTGTAAGTTTCGTAATTACTTCTCTGAAGGCACTATAACTGGTGATCAAGTATGATTCATTCTAGCAATATATATTCACTTTGTTTTAATATCTAGTTCCCTAATTTGGGCTATGTTTCCAATTAAGTGCACTTAACTATTTTATCTACTAATTTCAGGGTGCTGTCCTTGTTATTGGCTATTTCTATCGAGGCTCAGGTATTTATTTTTTCTTTGGGTCTAAAATAAGCAATTATTTCAAAGTATTGTCTGCTTCCTAATTTTATGGGATCACCGGTTGCATCTGTGATGATATATTTCTTCTTTCCTACACCAATCAGAAATTGTCATTGGCTATCGTTCTTATCCTTTCAACACATACTTTAGATTATCTTAAATTTACTCAGTGGTAGCAAGATCCTGATTGCCAGTTGTGTTGTTTGCTTCATAGTACTTGGCTTTATATACGTTGGCTGATTGGTTATGTTTCCTTAATAGGTTCATCTGGAAGTTCAGCACTCAGCAGGCTTGAAGGTAAGCACCCTTATGTAATGGTGGTTTCCGTTGCATCATGCCAGTAAATTATCTGTCTTTGAGGTATTTAACAATAATGGATAAACTTTTGCTGTTTCAAGAGGATAATTTAAGATGAATTGCTAGGGGATAGAGAGGTCAGGATTTCAAAAAAATAATTACACAAGTGATCAATGTTAAAGTCCTTGAATCTGAAAGCTTCTTACCTTGGACTTAATACCAACAATTAACAGCAGAAAGAATTTCAGGTATCACCACTAATTCAGATGCCCATAGTAGGGAGCCTTAATCTATAAATCAGTTAGCTTTTTCAGGATCCTATGTGGGGAAGAGTCTCACATTTCTTGCATGCTAAAACCGTTGGCATCTTTCCAAATTTAGTAAGATCTGTTGTCCAGCGATTCACATTCTTTTTTTCATATAACTGATCAATATGTCATAGAAGATCAGGGAAGGAGTCATAGTCTTAAGCTACATCATCAAATAGTTTGCCTTCATCATGAACTACAAAGATCCTTTCTTCCATCTTGAAACAATAAATACAGGGAATAAGACTGAAAGCATGTCTGGTGGCATTTCTTATCAGAATAAACTATGTTGAAAGTGCATATCTTATTTCAGGGTGCAATATTCCACTATGAGTTTTTTCTGTATTTGCGAATCAGTTTGTTCAAAAAGAGCAACTCATTGAACTTAGAGGTTGCTTGTCTTTCAATGGCTGTAGGTGAATTTACCTGCACTTCGGAGGTTCACCAGGCAATACCTTATTTAAAGAAGGCATATGGTGACAGCATGCGCAAAGTTTTGCACGTGGGACCTGATACTTGTTCCGTGGTATCCAAACTATTAAAAGAAGAAGAAACTGAAGCATGGGGTGTTGAACCTTATGATGTTGAGGATGTTGATGTGAACTGCAAGAATCTTATCCGCAGAGGAATAGTGCGTGTGGCAGACATCAAATTCCCATTACCCTACAGGCCAAAATCATTTGCTCTTGTTATCGTGTCGGATGCAGTGGATTACTTATCTCCTAAATACCTAAACAAGACTATTCCAGAGTTAGCAAGGGTGTCAGCTGATGGTCTAGTCATTGTTACAGGTAAATATTAAAACTCTAGGTACATTGTATGAAAAGTTCTTAGCTGTTAAAATTGCTTTTTCTGGGGCACTGGAGGGCTTGGAGGATTGCGGTTTACCAATAAAAAAAATGAGAAAAAAAGGCTCCTTGTTTGAATGTTTGGGCTACGTCTATATTTGGAGCAACGTCCTCATTAGATATAGTTAATCTGCTTATGAGAAAATAAATGCTCTAATAAAGCCAACAATGGATAGTGCCTTCTTTTGTTTGGGTAGGCAGAGTTGATAGCATCTGCCTTCCAAAGTTCGTATCTTATAACCTTCTCCACCCCCCCACACCCCAAACACACACGTGCAACACCCAACAGTAAAAAAGGAAAAAAAGAAATCTGTAAGACAGTTCCCATGTAAGTTAAATGCCTACCTCTGTCACTGCCGTACATAGCACATGATTAATTGAATAGTTGCTTTTGAGAGACAAATATCTTTCCCTTCA
>JAJOOF010008603.1:0-28411 GCA_029582545.1 Solanum lignicaule | reverse complement strand
ATTATTTTTTATTTTTTATTTTTTTTTATAAAAAAAGTACTTATTGACATATTAGTCTACATCGTACCAAATCTAATTTTTCAAAAGATCTACTAATTAATGCCCATTTTATTCATAAATAGACTAACGTGATAGGAGCATTACAAAGAATTTAGATCCATAAGTTTTTAGATCTGTCAAAATTTTATTTATGTAATATATGACCGACAACAATTATATGTTTATCTCTAAAAATGGAATGTTAGATCCTATGCAGATAACTTTAATAATAACATGTTGATGCTTAATTTATTTTTTTTAAATGTTGATGCTTTACTACTAAATTAGGTAAAATTGTAATAAAAAATACAATCATAGATTTAAAAGTTATTTAAAATAGTTTTTTTTTTTTTTATACCTACGAGTTACGACACTGTCATGATTCATGAATTTCAGTATTCTAATTTTTTCACTTGGCTTAAATTCGAAATTATGACACTAAAAGTTAAAAGCTAGCTGCTACATAGCTTTATTATTAATCTTATCTATTATTTTAATCCACCAGCTTTAAGCAACTATAAAGATATATCAAGATCAGTTCATTAATTGCATTAAGTGTGTCAAAAATAATAATTCAATTCAGATGCAGCATAAAAGGACTGATGAAATTCATACTGAAGTTTACTCCTTAGGTTAAAATTATTTTTTATTTGTAAAATAGATATCAATTCGCTTGATTTCTTTGTATGTTTATTTTATATATATATTTTAAATTTTTTAATAAAAAATCTGACTCCACCACTACTCCACACAGATATTTAACCTAGGTGGAATAAGAGTTTTAAAAGAAACAAAACATAATAAAGGCACTTACTTATTATGGACCGTTGTTGGGGGGTAGATCTGAATGTGACATACTATCAAGTGTGCCATTACATTTACTTATTATGGACCGTTGTTGGGGGGTAGATCTGAATGTGACATACTATCAAGTGTGCCATTACATAAATCACAGTCACATTCTGCCGACACTGCTACTCCATTCCAAAAAGTCATTATTTTATGGACCAATCGTTAATCAGAAGTTTCAAATTTCGAGTTTGAGCTCTAGGTATGAAAAAGAATTTGTTAGATGTGTTACCCCAGAAATGAGTCATGCAATGTGCGAATCCAAATTAGTAAGGCTTCATTGCAGATGGGCCAAGACAAGAATGTATATTCGTTTTTACCTTGCGAACGAAGGCGACCATGGGGACCGGTTCCTTCTTTCATCCGGGGTGAACAAGAATTGGGGATCGGATGCGGGCGAAATTCCCGCCAATGGCTGAGATGTTCAGTCGACTCCCTGATTGACTCTAGAATTCAATTATATTATAGAACTTTATGGAAGTGGAAATATTTGAGAAACAAAGCAAATCAACAGAGGCCAAAGCATACAACATTTATTTTCATTCTCATGTCAAGTGGGGTTTAGCCCAATCTAAAACCACACTAATTATTGAGCTAGCTGGCAAAATTGGCCATCAAAGTCAAGGTCCATTATGTGAAGTCTATGAAGAGAACCATCATAGTATCTAATCATAAATCAAACACAATGTGATACAGAAGTGTGACAGAAAGAAAGCACATTTGAAGGACCATGAAGCTTCCACATGAATTGTGTTATTGACAAAATTCTTGTGTTTTCTGATGCAGACAGACCTAATAATTAGATTTACAAGGCTAATTCTGAGATGTGTATCATGTACCTAAGCGCGTAACACTGGGAACTGCATTTTGCCAGATGAATAGTGCTACTATACAACAATCTAAAAACACGAGGGCAAGATTGTAGGATAAAAGCTCAGCATTTCACAGGCTCCTTGGCCTTCCATGGCCAGTTTCTTTGCTGAGGAGAGAGATCTGTATGTTGACTTGATGCTAGCCTGATTTCCTTCGCCTTCTTCCTCTTTCCCGAAGAGCTTAAAGAACCCTCAACTAGAAAAAACAGAAAGATTAAAGTCCGTCAGTTTCCACTTTTGAGGTATTGAGAGCCAAAATTCTACAGGAAGACGTGCAGTTAAATTTTCTACAAAAACTTTAGAAGCAGAAAACATCGAAAAAGAAAAAACAACAAAAAATTTCAGAAACCAATTAAACTTCACTTCACAGCATCACAAGTAGTGTACACAGTTCAGCCATGAAAAATATGTTTCTTAATAACTAATTCCAACTTTTAAACAGGAAAACAAGTGTCTCTGACAGACATACATAGGACTGTAGGAGAAAAAATTGCTAATATGTGTTTCAATCGACATGGACATTATCAACGTGAATTGTGTTAACTTTTGTCTGAATGCAGAAAGTTTTAATGCAAATGATGATGTGTGGTGGTAAGACTCGAACCCAAGACCTTTGCATGTTTTGATACCATGATAAAGAAATGGATTTTAGGCACTCAACCCCAAAACCTAACACATGAGGTAGGATTCGATCAACAGCAACAACTGTTTTAACTCAAGATGAAGGCAGAAAAATGTCTTCCATACCTTGCCACTCCCAGACCACCTTACATTCACCTTTGACCATCTTAGGATATCTCTCTAGACGAGAGTCTTCTTGAACCAGCTGCTCAACCTACAAAATATAGAGTAGTATTGTTGTAAAAGATAGAACCTTACACTATTTTCTTCTTTTTTCCCAATCAAGAACATTACACTAAAGCATTCCAACTAGGCATAGGTAAAGTATGAAGCATAGTACCATCCCTAAACCAAAAAAATGCAGGAGAAAAACCGCAAGAGAAGGGGGGACATGAGCACCTTTTTCCATAACATTGGATCTTTTCTTTCCTTGGGCGAAAGAAGATGATCACGTAACAGTGATGCCACCACCCAAGGTTCATGCTTGCCAGTCATACTTCTTGCACTCACTGCCTTCTCTTCAAGAACATCACAAGCCTATCATATCAAGAGAGATCAACAAATCCGAAAATCAACCCAACTGGCAAAAAATAGGACTAGTGACTTACTATGCAACTTGGGATGGACAGAATATTTTTTTAAAATTTATCAGTGTTGCTACTTTTTTTTTTAAAAAAAATTATTCCTTTTCCTGATAAGCACTCTAGGTCCCTACCTAAGAGTATCCCCTCTGTCATAAATTCATTGTCTTGTTATGTTCGTGACGTCTACTTGATCAACTTCCATATAAAACTCAGAAGACCATTATATTATTTGAGGCCTAACCATCTGAGCTAGGGTGAACCATGAACCAGCTCAAAACTTGGGAATTTTGGGCGATCTAGAATGAATGCATCCTAGGCTCAAGCTTAAAGAGACAAAATTAAGAGGTCTAAACCTAATACTGTAACTTAGTCTACTTGGTAAGAAAAGTTGCTTTAAAAGAAGCATTATCATTCTTCTTTATTAATGTGTTCCCCAGACAACTTGACCACACATCAACTAATACCAGGAGATTGTCCAGTTCACAAGCATAGGTTGTCAAGACAATCCTGCTTACATGGTTGGAGCAAATAGCCTAACACCAAGTACTTAGTTGGGTTTCAAACCTAGGATCTTCAATTGCTACTCCCATGCCTCAACACAGGACGATCATCCTTGGAGATGAAGCATTGTCATTTTATAACAATTATGAAAGAGTGCAGGTTCCTTAAATAACACACAGGCTCCTTTTATCCTCTAAATATCACATGAATCATGAGGAAATATAGATATTAATGCATATAACATCACAGCAGAACCGCAAACATGCTTAAATTAATGGAGAGGCGGATATATAGTTAGTAGTAGTGAAACTTCATCTACAAATTCATGTATGCCTTATATTAACTCTACTAAGAGAATATTATTTAACTAGATTAAGAAAGCAATTTCCTTAAGTATCTACTTATTAAAGGTGTGACATTATTTGACTAAATTAATGGGCGTTGAGGTAAGCTTTGAAGTACTAAAGCAGAAGAAAAATAAAAGATGCTCAAAGGTGTAAGATGAGAGAACATTAAGAGGTCAGGGTTAATATTTACAACTGGCAGAGAGGCTTATAATTGTTGCCTAAGGCACATTTTCCCCTTAGCCCTTGAAGTGTTAGGTCTATTGACTCATTATATTTAAAGGAGGTGAATCCTAGCATATTCAAGCAGTATAACCAGTAATAAATTGACACTGAAAGTAAACAATGTCACAGAATAGATTTTCCAAGGAAAGAAAACGATGTTACAAACCTCATTATATATCTGTTCCGCTTTAACTGACAAGTAGTACCTCCGACGGAATTTTAACAATGTGAAAACGCATCCCAGGAGCTGTAAAACCCAATATTGTCAACAAGGTTTAGACGGTTATACTATAAGCTTTCAAAGGCTGCTCTTACTGTGGAGTACCAATGCACAAGCTGGAACCAATAACAAAGCATGCTCAAGAATCCACTGCTGGATGCGACAGGAAACTGGTGTATAATGTAGGACCAGCATAGGTGGACACTTCAGCTCTTCAATTCTAGACAAAAGGTGAAAAAAACATTAATGAAAAAGAATATGATATACTTTCATCTGCTTTCAATAAGTCACGGTTAATAAACCTGCAGAGCATACCCGTGATCATTCAGTCTTGTCTCTAAAACCTTGCGAAGTGCCTCCATTGCTCTTTTCATGGCATGAGCATAAACAGCCTCGCTCAATCCATACTCATCCATTATTTTAGATTCATTCACTTTTTCCCACAATTGGTTACCTTGAACCTAAAAGGCAAGCATCAAACTTACGGGAAATGTTAGTGCAGTAGTTTTACCTATCCAAAAAGTAGCTTTATAATACAAACTCATTTGAGGATTTCTCTTCTTGAGTTTGGGCAGTTAAGTGTGTGCATGATTGAGAGAGAGAGAGAGTACACAAGATTCAAAAGAAACGCACCCAAACAGTGCCAGTGCCAGTGCCAGTGCATGAATATTGAGCATGTTCTTCACAAAGAAGACCTTCTACTAACTTTGACTGCATATATAATTACATTCTAGTGGTAAGCATTCAAAACCCAAAATTTAATCAACACTGAAATGTTAATAACCAAAACTAAGTAGGTGTGACTCACAAGCTTTTTAGCTGCTTCGTTTATATTTGAATCTTCAACACATAAGTTCCCATGCCTCCGGTAGCCATGAGCACACTCTAATTTGCCTTCATGACATACTCCATTAAGTGGACAAGGCTCACAGAAGTCTATACCCAAGAGGAATCATTAAAACCCAACACAGCTATTGATATCAAAGAACAACGAAAAAGTTGGAAGTTATTTAAGATGCCAGCACTGTAGAACATAGTGTTCCACAGTTCCATTTCTAAAAATGAAGAGGATCACACGATTTTGAGATGTTCTGAGAATAATAAAATGCAAACAGAAACACATAGAAATAATATATAATAAACCACATCACTGATTAGGAATTCGCTACCAGTGTTCCACATAAAATTACTAAAGAAGCTAACATCTAGCTGCATTCCCATTGAACTAGAATACTAAACTTAACCTGAGGAATTTACCCTTCTCTTACTAGTTACTACCCTGGTACAGATACAAGACTGACCAACAGATATTCTAAACAGATATGCAGGATAGATATGCTCATAACTCATAAGCCAATTCCATCATTCTGAGTGATAAGCTTTTCAAAGCAAGAGCAAGTCATGAGCCAATCGAAAAACAGCCAGTTCAGTAATTAGTTTTTTCCCTGATTAAACTCTTATGAATTATGCTCCTCAATTTAAGAATTAGGTAGATTCGTGTCCCAAAATGCAAGTCGGGAATTAAAGATAAGAGTAGTTTTCTACCAAAAGCTTCCCCCTTTCTTAGTCTCCAACCGATTGAATGCTCCTGACACTACAACTTCCTTATTTAGCATATGGCATAAGAGAACATTAACACAAATTGTAAAAAAAAAAAAAATCAGTATGCCATCGAAAACTTTACACAGAAAAGTTCAAATTATGAATAATTTGATAAACTCAAATGGTTCAAAACTGTGAAAATTGTATAAGGAAGTACAGTAATTGTTAAAATCCAGCTTCAACCTAAAATATTGAAGAAAAACACAAACTGTGAACAAGATGGACTAACCGGAGAGAGAATCGTCGAAATCGGAATTACTGTCGCAGAAAGGTTTAGGTTGGCTATTGAGATAGGTGAAAACATAGTTGCAGGAAAATGCGACGGCGGAGGCAACGACGACGACGGCGATGAACCTTGAAAACTCCGATTTAGAGGAAGGGAATAAGTTTGAGGAAGGTTGTAAAGGAATACTTCTGGATGATGTAGAAGGACGAGAAGAAGTAGAGGAGGAAGCTTTGTTTTTGGTGGGTTTAGGGTTAGGGCTTCGAGAAGATGGTCGTGTTCGAGGACTGGAAGCCATTGATGATCACAATTCAAAGTTTGAACTTTAAAATACAATTAGTACATAATTTGAACTTTGCAATACATAATGTGTAGTTAGATTGCCCTTAAAAATAGTTTTTGCAATCAAAGAGAGGTTATTAGGGAAAAGGTGAGAGTGGTCGTAGATTAAAAAAAAAAAAGTAAGATTGAGATAGTTTAAACATGCAATGATTGTAAAGAATAAGTGTGTAGACAACCTAGTAAAAAGATATGAGAGTCGGGATGTTGGGGAATGCGAAGGGGTAGAGGCAGATTGAAAAAGTATTGGAGAGATAATTAGACATGATATGGCGTAATTTCATATTGTCTAGGACATGACTTTAAATAGGAAAGTGAACAAGGTCGTTTATTAAGGTAGGAGAGGTAGATTGTTCTCTTGTGTAACAAAAGTTTGGGCTTCTTAGTATCTTGTCGTAGTACTAGTCATACCTCCTTGTACGTTTCGAACTTTTGATTATACGTTGTGTATTGTGTTTTGATTATTACACTATTTTATTGTAGACTTTAAAATGTTTTTCACTAATTATTATACTTTCTTTAGTTTAGTTTGATGAACTTGAATCGAGGATCTTTTAAATACAACTTTTCTATTTTTAAAAAATAGTAAAAATGTCAACAAACACTTTAACCTTCTCAAATTCTACTTAGTGAAATTTCTCTAAATATGTTATTATAAATTCAATACATAACCATTAATTTCTTCACATAATAATAAAATTAATAAATGCCAAACATAGGTTAATCTAACAAAATGTTATCTACAAATTATAAGTCATTCCTAATTTTAAATAATATTTTAGGAGTAGTCTAAACTATTTATATTTTATTTTTGATAATAGTAGATACTTTATATATATAACTTAGGTAGCGATTACATTAGGAATATTATAATTTCCAAACTTGGCTTGATTAATACAAGATAATAAGGACACGTGTTTACTACTAGTGTGTCCTGCTAAGTTTGCTCCTAGAGTAGTAGTTAACATACTAGGTGGAGAACAAAATATTACAAAGCTATTATTAGTACTATATAATAGTTCTTGCTTCATTTGCCAAGTGGTGGCCAACCCTATTTCCTTCTCAAAAATTATGGAGGATAGTTGGATTCTCTAGTTTCTTCAGCCAATACCTGCAGGAAGAGATAAGAAGGCCATAAACTGAATGTGGATATGCAGTTACTTACTGTAGAATCAATTTCAATTGTCAGAGGTGTGAAGTTGTGAATATAAGCTAACTCTATGCCTTAAGCAAAGAGAGGAGTCCATTGAAGTAGCATTAAAACCTTGATGTTGTTGATTGTAACCCATCTTCCAAATACCATTCCCATATCTAATACTCCCTCCGTCCCATTTTATGTGAGATACTTTGACTCAGCACGGAGTTTAAGAAAGAAAAAAAAACTTTTAAAATTTGTGGTCCAAAATGAATGATAGGAATTTATGTGACTGTAAATCATTTCATTTAGGGTAAAATAGACATTTTATAGCTAAATTGTTACTTAATATAGAAATGTGTCATTCTTTTTTTTTTAAGCTTACTAAAAAGAAAAGTAATTCCTCTCAATGTTGCGGAGGAATCAAAATTGAGTTTGTAGTGACCCTATGGAGGAGGCTGCCAGCGTATTTGGATAGCGATTTTATCGGGATTGGGAGGAGCGGAGGAGTTAGTAGTATAACGAGTTGTAACAGTCGAGATAGGTACTGGGTTGAGGGAGTTATGAAAAATATTATTGTTCCTATTTAACCAAATATGTCATATAGCAAAAGGGTAAAAGATATTCTAATGGAGAAGATGGTTTGTGAAAATATGATTGAGATTTTCCAGGGTTAGCTGCCAGTCCCCATTGGTATCGGCAGAATTTGTCAAGGCTAAAGGTACACCGATCTGATTCCAAAATTGTTAAGCAATAGTACAATCCATAAAAATATGTTTGGCCGTTTCGATGTGAGCTTTACACATTCTGCAAATATTATTGGGGATGACTCGGAGTTTATGGAGGTAGTAACCCGAGGGGATACGATCATGATAGCACAATCAAAGAAAGTATTTAATTTTAGGGAGAGTATTTTGGTGCCAGATCCTTCGGAAATCTTTGACAGGATGTGAAGGGAAGGGGGATCTAGAAATTTGTAAATAGAGGCAATGGAGAAGAAGGAATGTAGGAGCTAGTCTTCAAAGTTATCCATCATAGGGGAAGCCGTCCTGTAGATTTGAAGGTAGTGGTGAGTTGGGAGATGGTACTGACCTCACTTCGAGGAAGAGATGATTTTTTATTTTTTTTTGTTGACAGTTTGGCATGAGAGTTGACAGAAGAGGTCAATGCTTTTTGGCATGGAGTTGATTGAGGTTTTATTTGCTTTTGACAATTAGAGTAAGATCATCAACATAAAAGAGATGAGAGAATTCAGGACCTTGTGTTGAAATTTTTATGGGGGTCCAAAGACAGATATCAACTTGATAATTAATATAGTTTGAGAGCATTTCCATACATAGAATAAAAATATAAGGGGATAAAGGGTCCCTTGGCGAATATCACTATTTATATTATTTGTTATCAGTAGGTAACAACTACTTGTATGTATCAAACATATTTACATCGATATATTAACATTTTTTAAATTTCTTATTTAGTGTTTTATATTTTGTTACTATCAAGTTGATTTAAATTCACCCAATTTCTATTTTAATTTGAGATTGTAACTCTCTATCGAATATGACTTCATGCTTCAATTTAATACTCATTATGAATGAGCTTATATTTTCACTCTATTTTCATTATGAAAATGTATATGTCATGATCCGTTGCTCAAAACGCTGATTCAAACTTCAAATTTTTAAGTGGAAGAAAAAAATGATTATCGATCACCATGGTTAATATATCAATATTTATCTTAATCTCAAATTTTTATCTTTTTATCAATTTATTTGTAGATTATCAAGAATGTTAACTCGTGTAATATTTTTAATCTAATTTATTTTAATATTTTGAATTGCGACTATAATCACAATTACTTTTGCAATTCAAATAACTTATACAATGATGAAAAATGACAATATATTTACAAATTAGCAGCTCCGCGCACTTACCATTTAACAAAATGACAAGGAAATGGTAATTTCTTTAATTAACAATTGCTTTTGAACAAAGAAAATAAATATTGTCATTTTAAATGGATTTTATAGTGGACGATCCGAATTTAATTGGCCTTCAAATAAATAAATAAAGTTTATTCTCTCACGGTATAAACAAAAAACACAGAAATCAAACAACCCTCAATTTTCTCAGCTTCTCCTACGTCTTTGTCGCGATTCTCCGGCGAAAACTCCAGTTGAATCGTTGTCATCCAAGCGGCCGCCGGCGATCGGAATCCTAAACTATTCCGGAAGTTCATCGGTGATCGGTATCCCCAAATCTCATCATTTTGTATTTAAATTTAGTGTAATTAATTAGCTCTATATTTTTCAGAATATATGTGATGGCTAATTATATTTGAATATTTATAGGAACTATTATGAACAGGACTAGAAGTTCTAGGGTTGAAATTGAGGGTTAGCTATAACTAATCTATCTGCCAAAGGTTAAGTCTTTTTTCATTGGTTCACCAGGGTATGGGTTCTTTTACTATTTTCTTTGTTAGATTGCCTTAAATATGGTTGAATTCCTTGGGGGAAATGGAAGTAACCAGTGGAAAAGCTGAAATGGGTGAAAGCTAACCCGGATTTCACCATAATCAAAAATAAAAATGATGGATGAATCAAACGTTCATCAAGCATCAATGCGGAAGTATAGGATTAATGCATAGATGAAGTGATTGAATAGAAAAGTTTAGTTCTCGCACTTGTTGATTTTAAAGTCTAGATAAAAGTCGAAATCTTTTTGAGGTTCTGACTTCTGAGGATTTAATATTAGAATAACAAGATCCTCTTTTTCTACTCTTTTGGTCTTTGGATGTCAAAGTAGGATCATGAGAGCCTAAAGTATATTTGACATTTTTGCATTTACATGTTAATGAAGTATTGTCTAAATCTGAGTATATGCTAAATATAACCTAAGGAAATAGCTCACTATGCCTAAAATCTGAGTCAGATAGCATATGTATTCCAAGTCAAGTTTATTGTTGTTGCTGTCTAAATTATAGGGGCCCTACTCAAGTAGAAAAATAACGAGTAGGTTATGTACTAAATTTAAACTTTTACCTAGAATCAAAACCGAGGTTGTTCCTGTCCCCCATGAAGTCCTTGGTAAATGGAAATGTGATGCTTTCAAGCACGTTGTTTGTGCTTGACTTCCAAAGTGAGTGTGTTGAAAAAGAGAAGGAGATTCTCTGAGATGGTAAACTATATAACATGCTTGGATCTCCACTGATTCACTTAACTTGTGCAGCAATATTAATTTATCATGGACAACCTTGTCATATTTTAAAAAACTTCCCAACTTTCTGAAATGGTAGGTTACATTAATATGCGTGCTATTAAGAAGTCTGGAAAAAACATCTTCATTTTTTAGAGCATATAGAGAGAAATCCTGTATTGCTCGTGTACAATCTTCTCTAGTTAGCTCTCACTAATTAGTCTGTTGCAAAATAAACTACTTGTTATACTTATATCCCATGTTTCCTTTCTTGAAATAAACGAAAACTACTTGTTACACCGTATTTGATCATCTGCTGCTGATGCCTAGTCTGGTGATAAGCTTTTGATGTATTTATTGGCACTAAATTCTGTTCCAGTCCATTACAGAGTAATATGCTTCCTAGTTCGTGCTTTACTGAAGCAACTTGGGGAGTTTTTGACTTTCTAGGAAACCTGGATAAGGCAACAGTGACAACTGTGGTCATCAATAATAATTTATTATACACATCATATGGTCTGAAAATCCTTATTTAGAAACTGGCTTAATACACCTTTATTTAGCTTAGCTCTTTGTCCTATTGTTTCCGATTAATTGCTCAATTTATTTATTACACTCATCGTATGGCCTGGAAATCCTTATTTTGATACTGGGCTTTAAATCTGTACTGCAGCCATTCTGGTGTATGATTTGGGCAAGATAATGGCGGACATGCCAGGTTATTTCAGAACATGCTTTCAGACAGGGAGGCTTGCGTGTTTGGCAATGTTAGTGTCTGGAGGGATTGTATTGCAAATACTGGTCTGCCCCATTGTCCTTTGATATCCTATGAATTATAGGAACTTTTTCTGTTTCTCGTTGTAATCATTTTTCCTGATTTGACTTTCCTTTTATGGTGTTGCAGGCATGTGCTTTGTATAATAACTGGTGGCCAATGTTGACAGGTGTGTTAAAAACATAAATCTTGAATTAAATAGAAAATCATACCGTGTGTGCTCAATCATCCCTTTGCTCTTACTCCCAGTCACCCCCTTGTGCAAATTTAAACTAGATCATTCATTTACTCTTACTTCCAGTCATCCCCTTATGCAAAATTAGAAACTCAGTGCTAATGTATGCATAAAAGGATTCAATTGTGTTAGAAAGACTTTTACTGCTCGTTAAGTTGGGTTGTGTATTACAATTACATAATTTTGTGCTTGGCTTGGAGACCATGAACATTTAGAAGGCTCTTGACAAATCTTTTGTTATATTTGAGATTGTCAGAAAGGCTGTATCTATCACGGATCCTGACTATTGTTGGTATTTATTGCTGTAGTTATAATGTATGTCACTCTGCCTATGCCTTTGATGTTCTTTGCCGGTTCAGATACTTCCAGTCTCTACACCGAATCTGGAAGCTGGTGAGCCTTGTTTTCTTATGCACATCATACTATGATACTTATTCTCAAGCATCAGGCCTCATATTTGATTTTAAACGAATGTATAACAGTTGGCTAAATGCAACTAAGTTCTTGACTGGAGCATCCACCGTTGGCAGCATAGCAATTCCGATCATCTTAAAACATGCTGGTGTAATTGGTTGGGGAGCCATGGCATTGGAGCTTTCATCCTTTTTCGTTTTTGTACTGTCCCTCTTGTGTTATCTTGGGATGAGTGAAGACGATGGCTACAGTAGGTTCTGAGATGGACGTTCTGCTTCCTGCTTTGTTTGTGTTCATCAGAATATCGAGCTTCAACTTTGCAGACTCGATGACCATGCCGCTTGTTGTTATGTTTTGTAGATAGAAACATTGTTATCTGTAAATTCTTGGCTGTTATAAGTCAAACGTATCCCATGCGTGCTGCATTTGATGATTTATACTTCTTTCTGGATGAATTCATTTTTATTGATTGAAATTTCAGTTGTGTAATTGGAGAATGTAAGAAATATCCCATTTGTGAGAAGCATTTCATGATTGAACAGAACTTATTGATGCTATAATCCAAGAAAATATAGTCCATCCTAGTAAACAATCTTCACAACATTTTGTTTTCGAAAAATTGAAAAGTTTTACCTCGGAGTCGTTTTGTACGAGTTCACAGTAGAGAAAGACTCTGGCATTCAGGCTAGCCACCCGTTGGTGTAGTAAGTAGTGGGTTTAGCATGCCTAGCTTAAACAAATGATTCTGAAACAAACAAAAAGGTGTGATATCACTCCTACTTACTTTTGGGGAGAAATCCTAGATTCGGTAGGACTCTTATTTGATGGGCATTAGAGGATTTGATTCCACTTACATCAATGTATGTAATACGAATACTAACATCGCATGAAGAAAGATTGACTAATAAAAATATCTCATGTGTTATAACTTTCAAACAAGTAACGTCTACCTAAAAAATATCTACAACTTTCAACTAATCCCTTTTGTCCATTATTTCAAAAATAAATTTTCACTTTTACCTATCACTTTTAATATATACAGAAAAGATGAAAACAATAATTTATGTTTTACTTTTAAGTATTAATTATTTATTCTCCAAATAGGGATATTATAGTAAAAATAATTATATCAACCAACAAGGATTATGATTGAGTACTAAGTGCTCTTTCCTCGTTAATAAGAAGTCATGGGTTCGAGTTCCCTGAGATATGGAGTCGCCTATGCCAAATTCAAACGTGACAACTAAAATAAACCATCCTCTTTAAACGAACGTCCTCCTTAATCAGATATCTCGATTCGACTTCAAACGTGACAACAAAAAATAAAGCATCCTCTTTAAACAAACGCCGTCTTTAATCAGACGTCACGGTTGCCTTCGCCAAATTCAAATGTGAGTAAACAAAGTACATAAATCACAAAATAAAAGGAGCAAATAAAAGAATAGCAAACTACTGTAGAAAGAAGTATAAACTCCATTGAAGACAGTGTGTTCTCTGGTTGGAGCTCAATTCATTTTCCAGAATCAAAAAGATGAACGAAAAGCAGCAATCACTTCTCCTCGAATCCGCCGCTCGTTTCCCTCCTCCCAAAGGTATTATTATAATGATTCATACAAAGAGATCTCCTTCAAAACCTCCAATATTATTATTCTCAATTTGACTTCGTTTTTTTTTTCTAAATCATTAGTTTTCGGTAAAAAGACAAATTATTTAGTATTGAAATGACATGGGTCTGAACAAAGCAGAATGGATGCAGAAGATTTATATATAAGCGTTAGCTAATTTGGGATTGAGGCGTAATTGATTGATTTTTGACTGATTTTATATTGAATTTATGAACCAAATGGGACCAAGTGGGTGTAGAAATGCAAATGATTCATAAAAAAACAGACTCAACTAGTTTTGGATCGAGATGTAGTTGATTGATTGTTGATTGGTTTTCTTGGAAAATGTATGAGCTAAATGAGTCCAAGAGGGTGTAGAAATGGAAATGATGCATAAAAAACAGATCCAACTAGTTTTGGATCGAGATGTAGTTGATTGATTGTTGATTTGTTTTCTTGGAACATGTATGAGCTAAATGAGTCCAAGAGGGTGTAGAAATGCAAATGATGCATAAAAAAAAAGATCCAACTAGTTTTGGTTCGAGATGTAGTTGATTGATTGTTGATTGGTTTTCTTGTAAAATGTATCAGCTTAAATGAGTCCAAGTGGGTGTAGAAATGTAAATGATTCATAAAGGTACAGACCCAACTAGTTTTGAATCAAGATGTAGTTGATTGGTTTTCTTGGACAATGTATGAGCTAAATGAGTCCAAGTGGGTGTAGAAATGCAAATGATTCATAAAAGAACAGACCCAACTAGTTTTGGATCGAGATGTGGTTGATTGATTGTTGATTTGTTTTCTTGGAATATGTATGAACAGGAGTGAAGCTATCATACGGGACAGCTGGGTTTCGAGCTGATGCATCGTTATTGGAATCAACGGTGTTCAGAGTGGGGATATTGGCGGCGTTAAGGTCGTTGAAGACTGGATCAGTTATAGGTTTGATGATCACTGCATCCCACAATCAAGTATCAGACAATGGAGTCAAAGTGGCTGATCCAAGTGGTGGAATGTTGACTCAGGATTGGGAGCCTTTTGCTGATGCCATTGCTAATGCCCCTGATCCACATTCCCTCCTTCAGGTTCCAATGCCTTCTCTTTATTTTTTTAAACATACATACACCATGTTTGCAGACTTTCAAATTTTCGAAAACATGGAAAAGAAAAAACTACTATCATTTTTCTTATACACTTCTAATCATTCAAGTGGAAAAAATGTATGTTAATTCGATAAATCTGGATACTTTTGAAGATTTCTATGGCTATGAAATGGGCTGGAATAGAGCACAACGGGTACAAGTAGTTTGCAATTGAGGCATCGATTGAATGATTGATCTATGGTTACTGTTATAGTATACTGTTTAGAAAAAGAGGATTACTTTACAAAATTAGGATGGCTGCTGCAAATAAGGCTAGTTAGAGGGATTGAGAGATATGGAAAATTTTTGGGTGAAAGTGTTGCTGGGAACGGAAAGAAGGGGAAATTTCAACTGAAAGAGAAGAAAGAGATAATAAAATGAAGTTAGAATCTTTCGAATAAATTCTTGATTAAACTAATGGACAGAAGAACCGTGTAGAGAAACTTTGACTTACTACAAGTGCAGTGCATCGAGAAGTTCAATACTTTCTTTATCGAGAAAATGTCCTTGCTTGTACTTCTCTTTTGTTCAAGGTAGGGTTTGTGTTCAGTCTACTTATAAATCAGTACTCATATGCCATGGCGTTGCATAATGGGCATTGGGCACAACTCATTTAAGTAGTTTAAGTGAGTAAAGTATGTTGTCATTATATGGAAAAACTCGTGTTCTCTCAGCCCCTTAATGATCAGAATTTCACTATAATGGGCAGGCGATGGGGTGTATTAGTTCGATGGCTATTCTTTTGCCTCTTCTGATAATCTTTTTAAAGTCATAGCTAGCACATGCCACTTGAACAGAAGTAGAAGAACAGAAACCAGAGAACAAGTATTCAAAGAAGAGTATAACTGGCAAGTATGAAACAAATGTAGGACATTTCTTGTTATTGGTTTTGTAATTTTTCTATTGGTTGAACTTCCCATAATTAGTATTGAGAAGGTGGAAAGGGGGTTCCTTTTTCTAGATTAGTGGAAGTTCAACATTATTATAATGTGATTCTGGACCGTTGCTATTGATTGAGACTCCAATATGTAGTTATAGTTGCACTGCATGAGTGAGTTACTTTTGTGCTTATAATGATTTTTAGTGATGATGATAAAGTAGTTTGGCATTCGCAGAAGCTAATAAAAATTTGATGTTATCTTCTCTGTTTTGCACTTCTTCCTGTAGTCCATTGCGTCAAGTAATGGATTAGTATTCTGTCAATTAGCTAGGTTCTGATTCATAATATCTTGTCTGGAAACAGCTAATAATTGAATTTGCAAAGAAAGAAGATATTGGCTTTGAAGGAAGACAGACAGCGGAGGTGTTATTAGGAAGAGACACAAGGCCTAGTGGAGAGGCTCTCCTTGACTCTGCCAAGCAAGTATGTCTTTTGTGTAGCTTACATGGGCTTTCTTCACTTTTCTTTAGTCATATGTCTATCTGCTTTACTGCAGTTAAATTCAGGTGGAACACAGACTGCTATAGGCTCTGGCCTCGTGCATCCTCAGTTAATTTCTTATTAATTTTATCTGGTGGCTGGCAAGATGATTCTCTAGAAAACTTTTTTTTGTCTAATTCCATTGTCTAGGTTAGGTTTGATATTTCTCCTCTTTTTTTTCCTTGTCTTTTAAGGATTATGCCTCCTGTTGGCCTTCCATTTTATGCATAAACTTGCAGAATACAACTGCCAAAAGAGCTTTTAGTTAGATAGAACAATGTGATTTGCAATTCAGTTGTATTTATCAGTACTCAATGTCAATTGAAAGGGAATCACTTCAATTGTTGGAGCAATTGGAACTGACATGGGAGTAGTTACAACACCACAACTGCATTGGATGGTTCGAGCAACAAATAGAAGCATGGAGGCATCTGAATCTAGTTATTTTCATCAACTTTCAAGCTCTTTCAGGTCAGTTTGAGTCGATAGTTTCTTGAAGCCTTTAAATTTAGTTGAGATACATATTGATAGAAATGCTACCGACTTCTTTAGGTGTTTGATGGATTTGAAGCCTGAGGGAATCAGGAAAAATGGTGATGATAATGCATTGGTGGTGGACGGGGCAGATGGTGTTGGTGGTGAAAAGCTTGAACATTTCAAGAAGATGTTGACTGGGTTATGCATTGAAGTTCGTAACCGGGGAGATGGTATGCTTAATGAAGGTGTTGGTGCTGACTATGTGCAAAAAGAGAAGGTTGCTCCACGTGGATTTGGTCCTGCCGATGCTGGCTTAAGGTGACACATCTTGTTATTCTTTTATAGAATAGCTTTTGTTGAACAATGTCTAATCACAGTGTTTGGCTATCTAGTGAGTTTAGTTCTGTTTAACTGTAACATGATAGTCACTAATTTAATTTTCATTTGGATGGAAGTTTAGTAATATGAACCTATTAAACCTATCCTAGAAAAAGAGAGTAGTGTGGACCTACTATGTAGATATAAACCAGAAAGAGGAAATCTGAATACATCCTATGTGATTTCTCCCACTGGTGAGTGGTGATGATGACTTGGTTTAACTTGTTTTCATCATATGGATTTGTTAAGATCCTTTTTATACCTATGTTGTTGCACTTCTGTTGTCTTCCTTGGCCTTACTTAGGATGCTATATTTGTATAGGAGTTACTAACCTGATAGGGCCTCTTAGATTGCACTCTGTTTCGATGGAAATTTGATCAATACTATCGTATTTCTTGCTAATTACTGTAGCAATTGTTTCCAAGAAACATAACTTTTAGGAAGATCTTCATTAAGAAGATGCTTTATCTATTACTCATATCTAGTCACAGTGGATACAGGTTATGGTTAGCATCATCTATTGATATGGTAATCTTACTGTTTCTCCAATAGTTGTTAAAAGTCCTCATTTTCCATAGTGAAGAGAAGTGGAAACTGATTACTTCAATGCTCCAAGTGGTTCAGGTGTGCCAGTTTGGACGGGGATGCTGATCGGCTAGTCTATTTTTCAGTTATATTGAATGAAAGCAACAAGATTGAACTCGTTGATGGGGACAAAATATTGTCTTTGTTTGCCTTATTTATCAAGGAGCAACTAAGTATTTTGAACGACGGTGAAAGTAAAAAAGATAATGACTCTTACCAAGCACATTTAGGTGTTGTACAGACAGCTTATGCGAACGGAGCATCAACTGATTACCTTAAAGAGATGGGTCTAGAAGTTGTGCTTACTCCAACAGGAGTCAAATACTTGCATGAAAAAGCTGCTGAATTTGATATTGGCATATATTTTGAGGCAAATGGGCATGGAACTATCTTGTTTTCAGAAGCTTATCTATGCCGGCTGGAGTCTACTCACAAGACACTTTTATCAACATCAGAAGGTCTGACACACTCTCCTTTGTTACTGTGATGGCCCTTAACTACCTATATCTAAACACCTATTTTATCTGTACTTATTTTAGGTTCAGCAAAACAGAAGGCTGCTTCAAGACTTTTGGCTGTCAGTCAGTTGATTAATCAGGCCGTGGGAGATGCTTTAAGTGGACTTCTTCTAGTGGAGGTTATCTTGCAATACATGGGATGGTCCGTATGTAGATGGAATGAGCTTTATCATGATCTACCTAGCAGACAATTAAAGGTCAGATTCTTCTACCTCTGAATTCAGTTACAAGACTTCAACTCCATCATTAGGGACTTTAGTTTAACTGTTTTAATTCCGTTGATATTCTGATTGCTGTCGTTCCTATTTCCTATTGGCATAGACTTAGAAATTCGCTGTTGTTCTCTGTTGACTAGCATGATGGGGCTGTAGTACTGATTACTAATTAGCATGTGACGAACTGCCCATAAACAAACACTGGGATTCCAATGTTGATGAGACTTCTGTGTCAGAAATTTAGTTGTGTAGTGTAACATATTGATTTTGTTTTGGCTTCAAGTATAGTTTTCTCTTCACTCATGTCCCTTGTTCAGATCTAAAAGAGTGAGGTATGCACAAGACATGTGAATTCTTTGAAAACAGTTACAGAATTACCCTCATTTTGTTCAAGGCTAATGGATGGAACCCCATATGTTTCATTTTCTAAATAGAAATAGAAAGTCATTTATGCAATAAATGAGTAAACAGTCAAGTCACTGTTTTATCTATCATCCACTTGGGCTAAATTAAAAGCTAAGGAGAGAGTAAAGAAAGAAGGATAAATACAAAACTAATAACTATAAAGAAGGGTAAGAAGAACACAGAAATTCAGCTAATCCGGTAGCTCAAGTGCATTACATCACATTCAGAATTAAATAAACCAATAGACACAGGTTAGGCTGTGAGAAGGCAGTGATACCTCAAAACTACGAAGTTTCTCTTTTTTTCTCCCGTTCCTCATCAATTCATAATTGTTGGGAGGGACTCGGGGCGGGACATGCACTATCCGTTGAATGTGAGCTTGAATGGGTCTGTTTGTAGGTAGTTCATCTTATTATAAGGAAAATTCACTTTGAAGATAAGTGCTTCAATTCCAGGATCCTCGTATTTTCAGGTAAAGGTTGGCGACAGAACTGCAGTTGTCACAGCTAATGCAGAGACTGTGGCTGTTCGGCCTGTTGGTATTCAAGAAGCCATTAATGCTGAAATAGGTAATTCACATCAACTTACTTACCATGGTGAATTTACAAATTTGTGATTAGTTTTTGTTCTAATAGAAGGAGATGTAAGTGTGTCTCTCCCTTGCTTGCCCCCCTCGTGGTTGTGGCAGGAATTCTTAGCTTCTATGTTTTCCAGTAGCACAAAATTCATGTTGCAGCTTCCATAAACAAATGTTGAACTTCAGTATTCAGCCAACAAAAGTTAAAAGGAACCCACAGCTTGTCTAGCTGCTTATTTCTTATGGCCCCCTATATGTACACATCGCATTGACTTATCATGCGTTACAAGTGTCTTATCTTGATCAAATATGTCAATATGTGCAAATTTATGTCGTTGAATGCTCTCTAATTAGCTATTAAACCCGTATTTCTTATTTCTTTTTGATCCAGCAAAGTATCCCCGAGGACGATGTTTTATTAGACCATCTGGGACAGAGGATGTTGTAAGAGTATATGCTGAAGCAACCACCCAGGATGCTGCAGATGCACTAGCCTCTTCAGTTGCAAGACTTGTGGATCAGTATCTTGGTTCTGGCACTGCTTGATTAAACTCACTAACAAAATCGTACTCAGAATTTTGATAATTTTAACTGCTTTTTAACAGATAAAATACTGAACCATATGATAAAAGATCATCGTTTTCTATCTGTTTTGGGTGTTAGTGGGATACGTTTATGGTCCTCGACCTCTCTCTTGTAGAATTGTTGAAAAATATTTGGAAACATATTGTAGTTAATAATTACGGAAAAAAGTTTAAAATATATCCAAACCGAAATTACTGTAACAATACCGAACTTTGGAAAAGACCTTTTACCTTCCTGCACTATTTAATAGTGTAATTTAAAGGTATATATGTGCCCACGTGGACATCCACGTAGACACATATATACCTTTAAAATACACTAGTAAATAGTGTAGGGGTAAAAGTTCCTCTATAAAGTTTGGTATCGTAATAACAATTTCGGTCAAAGTTGGAGTATTTTTTAAATTCTTTTACCTAATAATTATATACTTTAGCATTTCCTGTAAACTACTTTTGATAATTGCATCTCCATTTTTATGTATGTTGCTCAAACTTTGTTTTTCCATTTCTCTGACCTGATTAATTCTGAATTCTTCCCTTGAAGATTTTGTTTGGTTGATTGAAGTTTGAACATAGTGTACCTCCGTTTTAATTCATGTGGCATAATTTGACTCTTGAATCATTTTTTTAAAAGGGAAATTGGAATGAAAAAGTTACTAAATAAATATTATATTGTGTCTTTTCGAAACGGACTAATATTACATAAAATAATACGAAGTGAGTGCCTAATATTGAACTTGAATTGACAATATGGATCATGATGATTCAAAAGCTTGAAATCATTGATAAAAGTAAATCGTGTAGTTCACCTTAAGCTTAAAGAAAACAAAGTTACCACATCAAGTCAATCATTGTCACATATCGAGAAGATTCATATTTCTCGAGTGTCCGAGTTTATTTATGATACGAAACAACTTGCAATATAGGTCTAGCATATCGATACAATCGACAAAACTTAAGAGGTGCAGTAGCTGTTATTACCATTACACCTTGTAACATTTGCAATGTGACTCTACCTACTACCAACGCAAATAATAAACTTATAAACATCCATTCAGACTATAGAGATATCAGCATTAAGAGAAGACAACAGTAAGCACTAATTTCTTTCCCTTCTTTCTATTTCTCAAAACACACAGTTAGAGGAGGCTGTCCCAGGCCAATGATGTCCAAAAAACTCCAATCTTGAATTCTATCGATAGTGCATCTATAAAGTACACCCACAAATGAAACTACATATCATGTGTTTTCAGATTTAGTTGTTTCAATTTTATCAGATGTGAAACGATATTTGCCCCTTCATAGTGGAGCTGTCTTGGATAACCTATTTCTTACCAGTCAATCTTCTAAAGGGAGGAGAAGATTAATGACCATCTGTACCAACATGGTTCTGAAGAGTCACTAAAATTGTATGTTTTATAGTAACACATCAATAACCAAAGCATTCAAGCATATGCAAACACAGGAAATCAATGAGATATAGCAAAGTTATTCGCCAGACTTGAGCTTCACAGCAAAAAGAACCACTTGGGAAACCATGGCAACCTTGGAAAGCCTCAACTACATTGCAAAACACCTTTTTCGAGTATTTTGTAGAGTTATTATCACGTTTACAACAGAAAATTTGCAAAACACTCGGACTCTTATCACAGGAAAAAGTATCTCAAGACTTCACAAACACTAACCATGAAAAATACTCAAACGGGCAAGCCCCAAGAGAAGCTATAAACTTACAAGGATGCATCAAAATAAAACACCATTTGCACTTGACTGCACCCACATTTCTTCGTCTAACCGTCAAAAAGAAACTTTGCCATACTTCTTGAAACAATACAGACAGGAAAGAAGAGGAAAATAACCACATGAAATAAATACCCTTTTGTTTTCAGATTAGAAAGACCTCTTTTTTCTTGATTCTTAAGAACACAACAGGCCCTTCCCCTTCAAATCAAACAAACGAAGAAGGGAACCCCGTTGTGTTCTTATCCTTCCAGGTTCACAACTCAATTCATTCGATTACTACAGACCTATTAAACCAATCACAGAGTTTCCACAAAGACTGTCCATTGAAATTACTTATAAGATCATATTGCCATAAAATTGAAACTAGTTAGCATTTGAATTCTCCTTCAGCTTCTTCCTAGTCATAGGATCATAGCTAACACACATTAGTTGCCTCAATAAGAATACCAACCATGTCCCAATTACAACAACGTACCCAGAAGAGTCCCAAAGTGGGGTCTAGGGAGGGTAGAGTGTGCGTATACCTTATCCCTCGAGAGACTGTTTCCAATAGACCCTCAGCTCTCAACAATGCTCCCATTAACAGACATAAATCAACTAACCATCAATGTGCTGCATAAATTATGCTGCTTTATTCGATAACTCATATTAAAAATTTGTTTTTCTTACACAAATTAGGTATTTTTATCTTCTAAAACTAAAAGCTCTAAGGGAAACAAAGATTCAGAATAGCAGCCACACAAACATAGAAACGAAAACAAACAAATGCATCCAAAAGCTATCAAGAACATGAAACCAGTAAATTACCCAACTAAATTAGGGTTTTTTCATTACGCCATGTTCAGTAAATTACACTAAATTCAGCAAAAACAGAACCTTTTTTTTCAACTAAAAAACTCAGAATCACAAGTCTTCCATACAAACTCTTTCCTTTCCTTACCCCAATCAGAAAACCACTCGAAATTGAGGAGCATCAGACCCACTCGCCGGCAAAAGCTCCCAACGGCAAGGCTCGAGCTCGTCGGAAACAGGACAATATCCGGCAAGTGTGACCTTATCAACAGAAGCAGCCACCGACCCAAATTCGAAAACGGTTATGTCGGTCGGCGGCGGGTTGGGCCTTGAAACCTCAACAGCTCCGTTCATGCCGGGAACCTCCGGCTTGTCGGAAGAGATTTGGGTTTTCGGGTCGGGTTTCTGGGTTGTTTTAGGGGTTTCATTTTTGTCGCCTTTCCACCATGACAGAATCCCCATGGCTATTCGCTGCTTACACACTGTAGTGCGGATAATCGGATTTCTTCGATATTTATATTGTGACACCCCTCGATAGTTTTTATGTCAATAATTTAGGGCTCGTAAAATCAAACTCAATCTATTTAATTTATTTAGTAATTTTTATGAGTTGGATAGTAATTTGTTTGTTGGATCGATATCATTTGTTGAATCGATGGATTAAATGCTTGATAATCTAATGATTAAGTCAAGACAATATAATTTATCGGATGAAAATTAATATCGAATGTGACATTAAAGAGGTGAACAAAATTACACCTTCCAACTTTAGATACCATAATAAAAATTTCACAATTCTACAAGGTATAATTTTTGTTTAGATAATTACTACTATTTCATTAATGATTGAGAAATTTAACTCTTTAATTTAGTAGTAAAAGTGAACTAGTACATAATATGTGAGTTAAACTTATGTCCCATATTAATTAACTGAAAGCGCACTACATATTATAATAATAATAATATATATATATGTGAGTAATTAAAAGTGTTAATTTTTTATTATCTTAAAACGCATAATTAAAATTAGACTTCTTGAAATCTTCTTAGTTGTCTTGACTTTTTAAAATTTTGGTACACTTGAGATAATTTTCAATTTTTTAAACATCATCTTACGCGGATTGCAATTGATAAAATTTGATAGAATTGAATACTCAAAAGTTATGTTACATAGAATGAAATATTTTCGCTTTACAATATCATAAAATATCAATTACTCGTTATTTTTACCATAATCACATGACGCATCACTCTTATTATGAAGAGTATATGAAAATATGTAATAGATTTAAATTGAAATCTATGATTGATTTGGTCGAACAATTAAGTTTATGTACTTAAGCATACAAGATCATTATTCAATCAAGGACATGTTATACTAAATATAGTTGGCAAAAATAGGAGTAATATATAAAGCAAATATTGTAAAAATCTCACCTCAAAGTCTAGTAGCCTATAACTAATGTCGATGAATTGAAAATGTTTTTTGTTGCTATACTGAGTTGTTGTTCTATTTTTATAAATATTTGATACGATACGATTCGATCCGATCGGTCCAATCGACTTTTTAAAAACCATTGCCGCCTCCTATCCATAAGGTTTAGATGATGCTACATCCCCTTTAAATAAACCTTCTTTCTTCACTAGGATAAATATCCACATTTTCTCCTTCCCCTCCCTCAAGATCAGCAAACGACTAGATTCAGTCCAAACAACTAATCAAATGCTCCACTTATGAGCAACAAAATAGAAACGATATTGCTGTTAGTCTACTGAGGTAGGGGTAAGGTCTACGTGCATCTTATCCTCCCTAAACTCCACTTATGGGACTACGTTGGGTATGTTATTGTATTCCTGGTAGTTGTAGTAACCAGGAAGAACTGCAGATGCAACAGGGAGCTAGGTTGTTGGTTGGGGGCGAAGTACAATAGCCCATGGAAGAAGTGGAGCTACTCGTAGTGGGTCAAAAGAGGGAGGAAGGACATTGAGAACAGGTAAGGGAAAACATGCTCTTGCTTATACATCTAAAGTTATACGCGTGGTAGACAGGAACAGGATGATCTCAAACTAACCTAAAAGGTAGCTCGAAGCAACTTTATCTGCTGACTTCTTGTCGCTCAGTTTTTATGGAGAATCAATTTTCATTCCTCAAGATCACTCACTTCCATTGTTGATTCTCTTTCAGTTCATTGCAAACAGCTAACAGAAAGCATAGGATTGGCTCTTATTGGCAGCTAATTATGATCAAGTTGAGGGATGCAATGGCTAAATCCAAAATTATAGGGATGTTAGGGTTCAACAGGATGATCTTCAGATAAAAAGGTAGTCAAAGCAGCAGTTGTCACTGTGGTTTTATGGAGCTTCATTTTTCATCAACTTTATGGATATGTATTTCTAAAAAATAAAAAACTTTTTTTGATACATGAGATTTTTAAAGTCCTTTTCAAACCTTTAGAGTCATGAACTGAATCATTACCCAGTCAATGTATGCGAAAACATTTATACTGGAAATAGAGATTAATCGCTTTAAAACAGAGAATTGCTAAAAGCTTCTCTATATTTAAAGGAGGAATAGCTGTTTCATTCTACATGTTCCTAAATTCTATTGAGCAGAGAAAAGAGTTAGAGAAGGAATGCAGCTCAAAAAGAGAGAGGCTAGATTGTTGGTGCAACGCACATATAGCCAATGGAAGACCGGTGACCCTGGTTCGGGGGTCAGAGGAGGAAGAAAGGAAATTGAGAACGGATTTTACCAGCAAACACTACTAATTGTGCTTTATTAAGGGATGCAATGCCTACGTCTAAAATAAGAGGAATGCTAGGACTTTTGAGCAAAGGTTCAACATGACGGTTTCTTTCAATGTCGGAGACCATGCCAGCTTGAACACACCACAAACTAATCTATGACAGCCTGCAGCAACCCACAAGCATATTCAGGTCAACTTTCCCTAACTATGGTGGCATAGATGGCTCCACTGGGTGTAGTAGTTGGGGAACAAATGACTCAAACCTAAGGTCTTCAGGTCATTACTCACAAAACCTCAATTACTCAGTCATCCCCTATGCATTCTTATTATCAAGTTAATCTTGTGGCCGGTAGATCAATAGCCAAGTTAATATATCCATTAAACAGCTCCAATCTTCCTTTTGCCTCAAAATCCTGCTGCTAGAGCTAATCAAGAAAGTTAAAATTACACTTATTTTCTGCATCAAGCTGGGTCGCTTACTATCCTATACTTCATAGTGATTGCACAGCGGACTTAATTCTAGCAAGTAGCTAACAATTTGAATCATCAAAGCATTTTGATTCCAACCATCACAAAGTGTCAAGATCAAAGATTTGACATTAAACGTCAAGAGATTATCTTTAGCGAACTGCAACTCAAAATTTGGAAGGACAATTCCATGCTTAGCATACGCCATACGCACTGTGAGCTCAATCTCCACAAAGTGGAAATGCATTTATTCATATAAATCATTGTCAAGTTACAGATTTCATAGAACATAACTTTAAAACTTTTTAACTGAATAACTGGTCGCCTTACAATTTCTTCCTCAACAAATCACAATGTCAATTAATGAAGTAGTGATTTCGAACAAATAAATAAGTATTGTATATGGTAAAATATGTTACCTCCTCAACATAGCTGAAAATTTTCCTATGGGATTTGAATCAATAACTGATCTTTATGCCTAAGCTTCAGCATTAGCAGACTTAGAGCTTCTAAAATCCTTCTTCAACTCAGCCATTCTTTTCATACAAGCTGCTTTATTCTTCCCAGGCACAGCAGCTGCTATTTTCTCCCACCTCATTGCCACCTCCTTTGGAAATGTCTTCAATGCATTAAGCAAAGCTAAATCCTCCCCACTACTCCATCCACTCTCTACCGCATTTTTCGCCTCCACATTCTCGAAATCAGCCTCATTTCCACCCTCAGATCTCTTATCAACTGTTTTCCTGTCCTTCAAAAACCTCTGATAGGAATCCCCATCACTCATTTTCTTCTCACCCAATTCTTTAGATTTCTTAATCACACTTTCCACTCTGTATCTCCCGTTAAATCCATCTGTTATCGCCTCCCACCGCCCCGGTTTCCCCACCGGATGCTTCCCCATCATCTTCCTCAACAACTCTTCATCCCCTTCATTCCACACACCATCCCCCACTTTTTTCTCCAGATTCGCAACCGACCCATTACTATTCTTCGAATTTGCCACCGACCCATTAGTTTTCTCCGGCTTTAGATCATAATGGGTAGCTAACACAGGCTCAAAGTCAACGTTTTTCTTGGTGGGTCTGTTAGATCTCCTGTTTGTTTTTTTCGTATCGGGTTCGGTATCAGAAAGATCATCTTTAGGCGGGTCTTGAATAGGTTCTCCGAGTCCGACCCGGATGTCACCACCTGTGACGGAAGAAGGAGCAAAAGGTCCGACAAGGAGGGAAAGAGAGATCCATAAGAAGATGGATCCGAAGGGTTCAAAAGAGAAATAGAGGATCGAAAGAGCAAAGAAAAGAACAGAAAGAGAGATGGAGATGATGATTCCGGGTCGGTATAGAGACCGGGTTTGGGTTTCCGGATCGGAATTGGATTGCTGTAGTGGCTTTGATTGGAAGAGAAATCTGGGTTTGGCGTCTTCATCTAAGAACTCCATTGACAAACGAAAAGTCAGTCGCCTGATGTTTACTTTTTCTTATTTTACAAAAGTTATACTATGTGTAAAATTGAGAAAATGCAAAAAATGATCCTTTATGTTTGTAGTAAGTTAAAAGTGATCCTTTAATAGGCCAAAGAAGTATCGGGAGATAGGGAGAGTGATTGCTTAAGACATGATACATCTTCAGCTTATCGAGGATGTGACCTTAGATAACAAGTTATGGAGGTTGCGTGTTAGGGTAGAAGGTTAGTAGATAGATGGTTGTTCTTGTTTTTCGAGTGTTATTGTCATTGTAGTAGTTCTTATTTTTGAAACCTGTCATTGTTTGTTGTTAATTGTGTTTTAATTATTGCACTATTTTATTGTTCTTGTTCCTTTCTCGTAGGTTTTGCATTGTTTTCCTTGTTAGTTGTTATGTTTCCAACACTATTTCCTGCATCTTTGTACTTGAATTTGATGTTATTGAGTCGAGGGTCTTTCGAAAACAATATATCTAGCTCGACGAGGTAATGATAAGGTATGTCTATACTCTACCCTCTTTGAATCGTGCTTATGGAATTTCGCACCGAGTATATTGTCGTTGTGGTTAAATTTACCAAACTGAGTATTTTTATTTTTGTTACTAATATTTAACAAACTCTAATTGTTATTTAGTGGGCGAAATGGTCTGGTGGACCCTTATACTTGTATGTGTTTGTATTGTGAACCCTTCTACTTGTTCCTTTGTCATCTGAACCCCCTGAACTCATCAAAGCACAATATTTTAAACACGTTTTTTACCACTCAACTGTGTGTGTATCACAAATGTCTGCCACGTAATTTTAAAAATAATTATAAAATGACACGTATGATTATAAAATAACACATGTATATATGGTCACTCCATGTCATTTTTCCTTTTATTATATTTGATTAATATTAATATACCTACACTTTCTCTTTCCAATTTTTATTTCTCTTTACCATTGCCATCTGCATCTCCATCCCCACAATCTCATTTCAACTTTTTCTTATCTTCCTTACCCTTTTCCTTTTTCCAACCTCTTCTACTCTTTCAATTGAAGTAAAAAATGTTGGCACGATTTCTGGTTGTTCACAATCTCGTTGGAGTTCGGAGTTGATTTTGGGTTATGTTGGA